>VYZW01025359.1:0-33289 GCA_013401315.1 Balaeniceps rex
CAGGTCCTTTTCTGCCAGGCAGCTTTCCAGCCACTCTTCGCCAAGCTTGTGGTGTTGCATTGGGTTTTTGTGACCCAAGTGCAGGACCCGGCACTCGGTCTTGTTGAATCTCATACAACTGGCCTTGGCCCATCAATGCAGCCTGTCTAGATCCCTCTGCCCCCGCATCCAATAAAGGATGGAGATGTGTAGCCCTCCTTTTGTTGCTAATGTATTTATAGAAACATTTTTTATTGTCTTCTATGGCAGTAGCCAGATTAAGTTCTAGTTGGGCTTTGGCCCTTCTAATTTTCTCCCTGAGTAACCTCACAACATTCTTGTAGTCCTCCTGAGTTGCCTGCCCCTTCTTCCAAAGGTCATAAATTCTCCTTTTTTTCCTGACTTCCAGCCAAAGCTCTCTGTTCAGCCAGGCTGGTCTTCTTCCCCGCCGACTCATCTTTCAGCACTTAGGGACAGCCTGCTCCTGCACCTTTAAGACTTCCTTCTTGAAAAATGTCCAGCCTTCCTGGACTCCTTTGCCCTTCAGGACTGCCTCCCAGGGGACTGTCAACCAGTCTTCTAAACAGGCCAAAGTCTGCCCTCTGGACGTCCAAGGTGGCAGTTCTGCTGACCCCCCCTCCTTACTTCTCCAAGAATTGAAAACTCTATCATTTTGTGATCACTATGTCCAAGATGGCCTCCAACCATCACCTCACCCACAAGTCCTTCTCTGTTTCTCTGTTTGCAAGCAACAGGTCCAGCAGGGCACCTTCCCTAGTTGGCTCACTCACCAGCTGTGTCAGGAAGTTATCTTACACACACTCCAGGAACCTCCTAGCCTGTTTCCTCTCTGCTGTTTTGTATTTCTAGCAGACATCTGGTAAGTTGAAATCCCCCACAAGAACAAGGGCTAGCAATTGTGAGACTTCTCCCAGCTCCTTACATAATATTTCATCTGCCTCTTCATCCTAGTTGGATGGTCTATAACAGAATCCCAACATGATATCTGCCTTGTTGGCCTTCCCCCTGATTCTTACCCATAAATGCTCAACCCTATCATCACCATTGTTACGCTCTAGACAGTCAAAACACTCCCTAACATACAGGGCTACCCCACTGCTTCTCCTTCCTTGACTATCCATTCTGAAGAGTTTACCAAGGTATGACCAAGATCAACAACAGCATTGCAACTCTGGACTTCAGGAGAACAGATTTCAGCTTGTTCAGAGATCTTCCTCACATGATCTCATGGGAGACTGGCCTGGAAGGCAAAGGAGACCATGAAAGCTAGTTGATGTCTCAGGACAACCTCTGAGAGAAGCACAAGGTAAGTCCACTCTTATGTGCAAGTCAAGCAAGTACGGCACAAAGCCACTGTGGCTGAATAGGAAACTCTTGACTGACCTCTATTTCAAATAGGAAGTAAAAGTAATGTGGAATTGGGATGAGCTGCACAGAAATAATATAAACACATTGCCTGAGCATGCAGGGATGGATGTTAGGAAAGCCAAAGCTTAGCTGGTATTGAAAATTGTGAGGGATGTGAAGGTCAACAAGAAGGACTTCTATAGGTACATTCATAACAAAAAGAAAAACTAAGAAAAATAGAGATTCATTGTTCAGTAGGACAGAGGACCTAGTGACAAGGACTCAGAATAGGTTAAGATACTCAATGACTTCTTTGTCTTGTTTTTTACTGGCAAGATTTACCCTCAGGACTCCCAAGTCCCTCAGCCTAGTGACTGAAGCTCTACCCACAGTAAAAGAAATAGGGTTAGGAACCACTTAAACAAATTGAAGATACATGAGTCAATGTGAGCAGAAGGGATGAATTTCAGGGTGGGGAATGAGCTGACCAACATCATTGCAAAGTCACTTCCTGCCATTTTTGAGTGTTCATAGTGACTGGAGGATATTTCTGATGATTCAAAAATGGAAAATGTCATGCCTGTCTTCAAGAAGGGCAATCAGCTTAACCTCAGTTTCTGGGAAGTCTGTGGAGCAAATTGTCCTGGAAGGCATGTCTAGATACATGAAGCACAAGAAGGTGTTTGGAAACAGTCAGCATGGATTTACTGGGCCAAACTGTGCCTAACCAACCTGATTGTTTCCTATGATGAGCTGACTAGCTTTGTGGGCTTGTAAGAGCACTGGGTGTTGTTCACTTTGCTTTTAGGAAGGTTTTTGATATGGTCTCCCATTGTTTTCTTATAGCCAAATTGGTCAGATACAGTTTGGATAGGTAAAGAATATAATGGATGGAAACTTGGCTGGGCTGCTGGGCTGAAAGGGTTTTGATCAGTGGTACAAAGTCCAGCTGGCAGCTGGTTACTAGGGGTGTCCCTAAAGGATCAGTACTGGTGTCAATACTGATTAATGTTTTTGTTAGTAACCTGGACAATAGCATAGAGTGTGTTCACAGAGGATACCAGATCTGGGAGTAGTGACCATCATCCAAACTACCAATAAAACGGTTGGAATCAGATCCAGAAGAGATTCAATGAGATGTCATTCAAAATACCCACCCAAATTTTACTCTTGTTGGTAACATGCTCTTTGAATACACTTTTTCTTTTTTTTGAACAAGCTATGTACCCACTTTCTGTTGAAAATACCTGAGCCCCGATATATCTCCTGCAACTGTCAAAAGCTGTGCACAAGTCAAGATATATCCATTTGCAGTATTAAATAATTTGCTGTAGTACCACCAGGGATGTTAAGTTAGGCCTTCTAAGCTCTAATACCCCAAATCCTCATTCCTTTTTAAAGATGAATAGTACCTTCTTTCCTATGGTATTTTCCTAGCCCTTCATGGGCTGATTCTCAGTGACATTCATTAAAGGTTCTCCACAGGTAGTTAGTTACCTACTGCCATCTCAGATACCCTCAGTTGCCCCAGGGCATGTAGGGTCAATATATATACCCACATCCTGTGGGACTCCTATGTCTTTTTGGGGTAGCCACTGGAAGCAAGGCAGGATACCCTAGGACACCACAAGTTTTCAAAAATCTATATGCCTTTAATATAACCAAGAACTCTTAGGCATCCTTTGTGCTGAGTTGTCTGTAATAATCTATTATGTTCTGCACACACATTAGAAGTAAGGCGAAGGTAGTGGAGAGTAAAGGAACTTTAACTTAAAAAAAAGTTAACTGTGTTTCACTGATCACTCTACAAGGATCTGTATAATGATTTTGACTACTATCAGTGCTCATAGGGGGTAAATATTGAGCTTTCCTGTTTCAGCTATTAATAGGAATTTAAAATTCTATCACACAGAATGCAAGTCACTTTGTAAAAAAACTGTGACTGAAAAATATGGGAAAGGTATGCATATGAGAAAGTCAGGAAAGTCACAATCTGGTTTTAGATTGCACCCAAGCAGGCAAACAAATGAAAGCTGAAGATTGTGCTTTTGCCAGTTTTCTCTCAGTCATGACATTTTCATATTTAAGAATACCTACAGAAGTTTTAGCACCAGAATGTATCAGAAGTCCCTACAGTTAAAGAAGAGAGGCTGAATAATAAATATGTAAGTCATCGCATAGATATCTTCACTGTCTCGACACTCTGAGTTATTTGAATATAGGTTAACCGGGGGTGGATGGGTGGTCACACCAGAACACCTGATATGATGGTCTGCGTTTCATATGCAGACATGTAGCTGCAAACCATCTAACCCACACACCTATGAAGAAAGTGAGACTCTGGCAAATCCATATTCCTTCCTTGAATTGTATCTTCCATATAAGACAAATGTTGTGTGTAATGTAACATTTCATATAAGTATCAAATGTGACATTTATAATAAGATCTGGTGCCAAGGATCCGATTTCACATACTGTGGCTTCAAGGCCCCATATGCTTATTCTGTCAAGAATCAAAACCGTAGGCTATTGTGACTAAGAAAACATTGCTCCTTGGCTGCATTTGGAGTCCAACCCCTATGTAGCAGAAAGAGCTGTGGAAGGAGGGCAAGAAAATACATTTATAAGAACTTTAACAAGGATTTATTTTTTTTTGGCACGGGAAATAAAGACATATAGGCAAGTTTATGTATACTATCACAAAGCACTGTGCTCTTAATTAATTAGTTTGACCTCAACCAATAAAATACAGGAAATGCACAGTTAACTACTGTTTTCTGGTTTTATCTCACTGCATTATGACCAAAAATTATGTAGCTTTGTTTTTCAATTTTCTGGTATAAGTCACTGTTCAGTATTTAAATATGGATATCCTCTAGTGCCCAATTACACTGCAATTCTTTTTAGATGATATTCAAAAGAAAGAAAAAAAAATTCAGCTTTTGTTTTAAGGAAGGGTTATGTGATGTACTTTGGGAACAAGTTGTCTTGTTTTGATTTGTTTTAATTATTTTTCCTTTTACCTACAGGTTGACAAAAATAAAACTGGGTAAGAAATATACAGTTAAACCCTCTGTGCATGGGAGGCAGGTGGAGTCTGTATGCTAAGTTTAATTCTCTCTGTCTCTGCACTGCATTGAGGTCATCTTCTCTTGAAGTTCTTAGCAACACAGGGATGCTGACCCCAAATCTGTCAACATTTGCCCAGCTGTTATAATAACTGACACATATAGATTTTATTTTCTTCATGTTGTGTTTGTGTATATCTTCATCAGTAATTCAAAAAATGTGTTGTCCAGTGGAAGGGAAGAACTGAGTTGCCCAGTGGGGCTTTCCTTTTTGACATGCTGAGAATACAGTAAAGCTAATTGCTGAGGTCCCAGAACTTAGAAAAGAAGGCAGCAAAAGGAAGAAGGCAAAAGACAAAAGCCAAGAGACAAAAGGAACAAGACAAAAGCCAAGGGCAAAGGGAAGGAGAAAGAGAAAAAAAATAAGGGGAAAAAAGAAACAGAAAAGGAAGAAGAAAAAAGCAAGGAGAAAAAAAAAGCATGACTGTATCAAAGTTGGGATTGATCTGCAGAGAAAAGTATAACCAAATCCTGTGACATATAAATGACAGCATACCTGTCTGGGTCTGGCTACATAAACTCTGGCTATGCAGATGAGCATTTTTCACTGTCTATGTCTAACCTAGATACTGTAGATAAAAGATTATGGAACAATCTTAGAAACAACGACCTACATCAGACAATGATGTTTGCCCATCATTGTGTCATTTGCATCAGCAGTGTCTTGCATCAGGGGGTAGATGAAAATTTAATATGGCTTATCGACAGGCTGCCATGAGGAAGATGATGGACAGAATTTTTTGGGTTTTTCTTTGGTTTAAGTATGAAGAGATGAATTATACTAATCAGCCTTTTCCCACAAGCCTGCAGGGATGCAGCATATGCACTTGTTCAGTTCCTGGGGCTGGTGAATAGGAGGGAAAAGGGCATAGCTTTTCCCTGGTAACAGGCTGTCCCCATAGAAGGACTCTGCCTGTATTCTGCGAAGATGTGAAGATCTGGGAATAAGAATGTGTTCTCTCCTTCGTGTCTTTTTTGCATACTGGAGCATCTGGATAGAATCTGCGCATTGCCTTTGTAGCCATCAGTGTGCTCATCTGCAGATTTTAATGAGTATTGTTGCAATAGTTATTAAAAGAAGAAGAGTTTTGAATCACTTATACCATGAAAAGTCCCATCACTGATCATTAATGGCACACAAATAAAAGAAGTTTTTTGTGATATAGGGACTGTTGAGGCAAACTGCAAGGAAGCTGATTCACCATGGTGCAGGAGCCACTCCTCCAAGCAGTTTTGCTACAGAGGACATTGCTGTGTGAGGCTGGGGTTACTTATCTGCCTTCAGCTTTGCCACCTATTCCAGCCTGCCCATATCTTGCTGCCTCCATCTCCAGTCAGAGTTTGCTGCCCCTGTCTTTTATGCAACTGCACATGCAATTGTTTTTTAAGCTAATTTTGTTTTAATAGTATGGTTTTCTTGGACTGCAACCTTTTTTGACAGAGATCTGGCATGGATCAACATATATAGTGATGCACCTCTACACCTATGCAGACTAGTGACCTAAAGAGGTTAGGAGAAGATTTGTTTCATAATGCTCATTTCACTAGACATGTTCTGATTTTTCTTGTTTTACAACAGCTCTGGAGCACAACTGGATGCACAGATGAGGCTGACCAGTGTTTTGAGACATACAGACAGTTCTTCCAGAGGTAATTCTCATGCCGATGGAACTTACCGGCATGTGTTAAGGTTGAGTTTTTCCCAGGTTAAACCAGCAGGGAGCTTGTGTTCAGCTTTTCTAGTATAATCAAGGAGGCTTAACAAATCTGTTAAATTCTCATTTCCTCATGGACTACAAAGATGGGATTCAATGTGAAAGTATTATACTTATGTTTAGGCATCTTGTATATACTTTGTACTGCTATGATTTCCCCTCCCTCAAAATAATGTAATTCTCAAAATTAATAGACATTTTCCAGGAAATATGAAAAATCTTTTTTTAATATTTTTTGTGCAGAGAGAATATTACTTACCATTGAGGTAAGAGTATTGACTGTATTTAAAAACAAACAAACAAACAAAACCCCCAAAACCCCACCCTCATGTTGTGTCATTAAGTCCAAAGCCCTTTTATGAAAATAAGAAAGTGCATCATATGATAGCAGTAAAATAGAAGGAACAGTTTCTGCAGAAAAAAATGCAGGTTCAGTTCCTCTACTGAAGTGAATGAATTTAGAGCGAGCATCAGCTAGCAAGCTTAACTGATGTGCATGCTTAAACCACGTCTGAATTACAAGATGCTTGGTCCATTTTTAACCTGCATTGTTTTGAAAAATCAGAAGTTTAGGCAGTTAATGAAGAGAGAATGTTTAGTCAATATATCTTTATAAATAATGAGTAATTTTAAAAATGCTATAGAGCATGTAATTTCTTTTTTTACTAGTAAAAAGCGAAAATTTTCTAGTTTGGGGTTTCTTTCATTATTTATTTATAACTGCTCCCCTGCAATATTGACTAATAAGGGGTTAGAAGTTAATTGTGCAGATGAGCTATTTGTGGTATAGCTATACAGAATATCAGAAAACGTCACAATGCTAAAAAAAATCCCAAACAAAAACCAGTTGTAAGTAGAGATCCCTGGTGCCTTAACAAATGTCAGGGGCTTTTCAAAAGCTAGGGTCCTCAGAGGGAATATGTGCATCTCTCTAAGTCATCTACCTCAGAAATAACTGTGCTCCACGTCCTGAGTGGAAACTAGAGAAATAGCACAGTATTTTTTCTACTTATACATATACAAATAAAATTGAGCCTACTACCGAAGCAGTAGATTAAAAATGTTTTCTTCAGGATTTGTTTTCATACTCATTTTTAACCTTAAAGTGGGATTTTATCCAGTAGATCACCAGGTAAACTTCAAATAAGTTTAGGAAGATAAGTTATTCAAATAATTTCTATGAATTCTTTAGCAACTCAGTACCAATTTGTGGTTGTTAAGGCAAAATTCATCCTTGTGCAGAAGATCAGGGAAAGACTTATGCATTGCATTAGACGAGTCTCTAGTCTGCCACTTTAGAGGTTCTGAGATGGATGTAATAAATACATAATGCTCATAACTGTTCTCCTCGAATAGATGTGTTCCACTCCAGGGCTGAATTCTTTCCACTAAATACTAATATGTAGACATCCACGGGTCTTAAGAATAGCATCTAGATTGAGGTTTTGATATGCTGGTACCAGATCTGTCAGTGAAGGAAAAGTTGATACGTGAACTATTACAGGAGCTTGACCCCTACAAATCGATGGGCCCTGACAATAACCACCCAGTGTTAAGAGAGCTGGCTGACATCATTGCAAGGCTGCTGTCCATGATCTTTGAGAAGTTGTGGAGATTGGGGGACATCCCAGAAGACTGGAAGAAGGCTAATGTCACCCCCATCTATAAGAAGGTCTTAAAGAAGGATCCAGGAAATTATAGGCCCATCAGTCTTACTTCAGTCCCTGGGAAAGTTATGGAACGAATCCTCCTGGGTACTATCACAAGTCAAATGAAGCATGTGATTGGGAAAAGCCAGCATGAATTCACCAAGGGCAAATCGTGCTTGACAAACGTGACTGCCTTCTGCGACAAAGTAACCTGCTCAATTGATGTGGGGCAAGCTGTGGACATTGTCTACCTGGATTTCTTCAAGGCTTTTGATATGATCTCCCACAGCCTCCCCCTAGAGAAACCAATGCGTTGTGGTCTAGACAAGTGATCTGTGTGGTGGGTGGGGAACTGGCTGACAGGCCGCACCCAGAGGGTGGTGGTAAATAGCTCCTTTTCAAACTGGCAACCTGTCACAAGTGGGGTCCCCCAGGGATCGACATTGGGCCCAACACTGTTTAATATCTTCATAAGTGATCTGGATAATGGGATCAAGTGTACCCTGATAAAGTTTGCCGATGATACCAAACTAAGTGGAGAAGCGTACACTTTGGAAGGGAGAGCCACCCTGCAGGAAGACCTGGGTAGGCTGGAAGAGTGGGCTAACAAGAACCTCATGAAGTTCAACAAGGCCAAATGTAAGGTCTTGCACCCGGGAAAACATAATCCAGGAGTGCAGCACAGGCTGGGATCTACCCAGCTGGGGAGCAACTCTGTGGAAAGGGACCTGTGGGTCCTGGTGGACAAGAAAATCAATATGAGTGAACAGTATGCTGCTGCAGCAAAGCAAGCCAGCAGGATGCTGGGTTGCATGAACAAGGGCATCACCAGCAGAGATAAAGAAGTCATTACCCCACTCTACTCAGTGCTTGTCAGGCCACACCTGGAATACTCTGTTCAGTTTTGGTCCCCGCTACATGAAAAAGGTGTGGACAGGCTGGAGAGGGTCCAGAGAAGAGCCACAAAGATGATCAAAGGACTGGGAAGCCTGCGATATGAGGAAAGGCTGAGAGAACTGGGTTTGTTCAGACTTGAGAAAAGAAGGCTTAAGAGAGACCTTATCACCATGTTCCAGTATTTAAAGGGTGGCTACAAAGAAGATGGAGACTCCCTTTTCGCAAGGAGTTACATGGAAAAGACGAGGTAGTACAAGTTACTCCTGGGGAGATTCCGACTGGACACAAGAAGAAAATTTTTCACAATGAGAACAATCAACCACTGGAATAATCTCCCCAGGGAAGTGGTGGATTCCCCAACATTGGACACTTTTAGGATTCGACTGGACAGGGTGCTGGGCCATCTTGTCTAGACCGTGCTTTTGCCAAGAAAGATTGGAGCAGATGATCCTTGAGGTCCCTTCCAACCTGATATTCTATGATTCTATGATCTGCCATGCTTTTAGAAAGATACATTTTCACATCCTGTCCCCAAAAAGTAGAAATGTTTGTTCAAAAATGAGAATATTTAGGAAGTGACTTTGTGCCTCCAGCAGAAGGAGCTTTTCAAGAAAGAATTGGAGCAAAACTTACTCGAGGCTCTAATGGGACTAACAATGTTTTCACCTGCATTACTGTCAGTACCTTTCAGGTAAATAAGGCATCGAATTCACTGCCATTCAGGGATACAATGTGTATTTACATCAGTACGTGTCAGCTGGTCTGAACTCATAAACAGTTTACACTTTCACAGATTGGTTAAGCTTCCTCATTTCCAGTATTTAGATTTTTGTGTTACATCTTGCCTTCTTCATCTGAGAGGCAGTTAAAGAAGAGACCAAACACTGTCTTTTGCTGAGGCTTCCTCAATAAACAGTTGGGGTGCAACCCTTCTATCTACTCTCTCTACCTTTTTGTCATGCGTAGCAAAGATCACATCCAGTTGCCTACTACATAGAACTAGTTTCAAGCTCAGGTGCAGCCTTTCCCAAACTGCTTGGGCATTTCACCACCCAGGAGCCCATGAAACATGTAAGTGACCTGACTCACAGAAGGCAGATCATGCTCAGGGCCAACATAACAAAAGAGGTTTAAGCAAAGCTAGGGGAGCAGCTAGAAATGGAGTGGGAACACAGTTTCTGACAGTTCAGCCAATGAGCAATATCTTGTTAAGCTGCTGTGACTCCACTGCATTTGAGCAGGTGCCCATAACTCCTCTAAACAGAGTAGTAAATTATGGCTTCATCTTACCCCCAACACTTGGCATCCTGGAAGACTCCTGATGACTACTGGATTTGTTGCGGTTTTGATTTTTCCTTTTATTGTTGGCTGCTCGGACAGAACGGAAAAGCACTTCACTTGCCTTGAAGAACGCAACCATGAATGGTTGCTTTGACTGAGGCCCATGTCTTCCAATCAGGCCAGCAGATTTAACATTGATACTTCGACCTATAAAGTAATGGAAATTGTAAGTTAAAAGGTGAATTTCTGCCCCTCCTGAAGCCACGGTGGGAGTTCAACTACTGACTGAAGCATGGCAAGGATTTTGCCCATAATCCAGAATTTACATGATTAAGAATCCTAACCACATTTTGTTGAACAGAACTTAAAAGACAAAAAATTCAACAATTTACAAAAGTTTCAACAGCTTTACAGGCAGTTTGTCATTGCATAAAATTGCAGTCTCTGTGCGTTATATATCTTATTCATTACTCAGATGTGATAATTCATGATTCATAATTCATAAAAAACATGATGTTCATTCACTAGTAAAGGTAGGAAGGCATTCAGTCATTCAAGAAAATGGAGTTTGAAATATGTACGTTATTGACTCTGGTCCCGTTCCCAGGGGATGTGCATATTTCTTTAAAATATTTCTTCAGTCAGGACTGTGTGGTAACCTCACTATATTATAGGATCTAAACCTCAGTAAAAGAAAAGAAAGCAAAACAAGTCACTGAAACAGCATCAGTGACATTTTAGCAAATAAACCCTTGCTCTTAACAGAATTTATTTTGGCAGCATAAACACTTTTGTGCGTACGTGTATTATGCAGAGCCCTTCAACCGTCAGAAAATGAGACAGTGTCATGTGAAGCTGTGCAGCTGTGCTGGGTGGGGGACACAGAGGTCCTTTAAACGGGAAGGTACGGGCACAGGCACGGCATGCGCTGTGCGGCATCGGTGCGCCTGGGGATTCTTCGAAACCGACTGGAAAAGTTTGCTACACGGGCAAGGAAGGAGCATCTGCCTCACAAACATGTAATGCTGTTAACTCAATCATCCTGAAAAAGAACTTGCAAATACGCATAGGAGTAAACCTTATAGAAATAAGCATATAGGTTTCCTTTTCAAACACAAACTTACAGTGGCTGTATGCCAGAGTCTATATTTCTTAGAAAAACTCTATCACTGGCGTAAATGAAAGAGGCAGTTTGATTTGTGGTTAAAGTAGTTTCCATTCTACTTCCACTGTAACAAATGTATTAATTCAGCTCAGACTTCCTCCTTCTGGCAGCCCTTTTGCAGTAAAAAGAGAAATTAGAAGTTCCAGCCAAATACCATACCTTGAACTGACCCACTTCAATACATAAACACTTTTACAACATGTTTATTCAGGTGTAGCACTTTAAATTGGTTTAAGATGTTTCCAGTGACAGAGAGCCCAGCAAAGGCAAGAGAAGAACTGAGAAAGTTAGCAGTTATGGAGCAGAGTAATTGGCAACATATTCTGAACAATTTTGATAATTACTTTTTTGACTGCAAGGGAAAAATATATTTGTTGAAGCTTCTGATTTCATTTGAAATGGCTTTTTAGTCTTGTGTTTCTTTAATTCTTCTTTTCATGTGTTTGAGTTACTATTAAATAATTCAGTAACATTAATTTCTATATGTTCCGATCTTCTGTTGCAAGTCAGATATGAAAAACTGTACAGACTATTCTCTATTCATTGCAACATGGACAAACTAGCCTCTTACCACAAAGTTCCAAGTTTCCCCTCATTTCTAGAGGGAATATTTTTACTATTTTTCTTTATTTTTTTTCCAATGACTTTCAGAATTTTAATTTTATCTGTAAAAGATTAATACCTTACTGGTGGACATTTTAAGAATACTATTAGATTTATATACTGAGGGCTGTAAAGATGTGTGGAGGTTTTCTGAATTTAAATCTAAGTTCTCTGAATTTACAATGGTGGATATTGTGTGCGAAGCAAAATGTCCTTCAAACCAATGTGAACTCCCTTTAAAATAACTTTTAATATTATTAAGTTTCCTCTGGGTTTCCTTTAGGCTTCAGCAATGAGATGCCTATTAAGATTCCACAAGTTAAGGCTTACTTGGTTATTCAGGGTATAGAGATATACTATAAAAAATTAATCCTGTAACCCACAGCCTTTTTACACACAGAAACAGCTTATGTGACTTTATTCCTTTATTTGCTTGATCTTTTCAGCAGCCAACCTGAGTTTTTAGGACACATTTGTTCAATTCATGAATGGTATATGCACTGAATCTGCTTCTAGTGCAGTCAACAGGAAAACTTTTATTGACTTCTGTGGGTTCATCATTAAACTTTTCTCTCTCTGTTTATCATATACCTTAGCTTAACTGCAACTTTCAGAAGACGAAGCAATCAAAATATACACTGCCCTTGAGACGCTATATTTCTTCTGAGGAGGATCTCTGAACTGTTTGGTCTGGAAATTCAAACCACATATGTTGTCTCCATTTTAGGTGGCTTCTGTGCAAAAGAAAGTTTGCATTTACAGAACTTCTATTATCCTTCATTAAAAAAAAATAGCGTGTGCGTGGGAGATGTCCTTCAGTCTAAGACTACAAAGCTTTGCCCCTTCCTGAACAGGAGGTATTTCAACGTATCCTGCCTCTGAAATGCATCAAGCTTTCTACCACAGCAGTAGCTCTATCTGTGTGCTATGGTCTTGTTAGGTAGTCCTCACCTTTGTCCGTAGTGTGGATTTCAGGATACACTAAAAAAAATCTTACACTACCCTGAACTGGCCTTTGTAGCAAGAAGCATTCATGAGTTTCATTTTTAGTAAGCGGTTTTAGTCTATCATTTCTTGTAAGCATTTAGAAAACTCTTGGCTTCGATGACAACTGAAAATCCAGGTCTCTCCAGCACACAGTTGTTCCATACTGTGGTATTAGAGCAATATTTTCTAAACTCGGCTGAATGACTCAGGCTGACCCACTTAACTACACCTTCCTGCGGAGCTTCACCCACATGAAACTGGTAAAACCAAAACGGCAAGGCATGTCTCTCTGCTTCTCTTGAGCATCTCTGAACAAGAATTGAACGTGGTCAAGCATTCTGAAAAATGGGCTTGGTTTTATACTTCCATCATATCTTTAATTCTGAGGATTTCAAAGACTTTTCTTCAGACTTCAGAAGAAAAGAAAAAGAAACTGCAAGAAACCAGCAGTCAGCTAGTGCCTGTTCCACTGAACTTAATCACTGCAATTGCCCTTACACCTAGAAAAAACAAACAAGCATAACAGATGGACTTACTCTGCGCAGGGACAGTCCAGAGACTTTGTATTCCTCACATCCTGGCATCTGCTTCTCAATCCTGCTATGATAATTTATTATCTCTTCTCCATATTGACAGGTATATTTGGAGACTAAGACTTATTTAAAGCATTATGTTTCAAATCTGCTGAACTCCTTAGTCCTTATTCATATCATTTTGAGTCTTTGGCAAGATGTATTTGTTTGACTTGGCATTTAAACTTATTTTTGGCTTTTATTCTATTTGATAGTAAAGTGCCCTTAGCAGTTTGCATAAAAGGTTGTATGGAGGTGCCGGTTTGACTGACTGAACTGAATGACTATTATTTGCCTTTTCATGTTCTGTCCCCTTATAATAAAGGAATCACTGCTGCAAAAATAACTGTGAAGTTCAGCTTATAAAAAGGTGCTACCTCAACAATCCTGATGCTTTTGTTCCATTTTTTTTTTACCCACAGAATAAGAATAGCACTCAGGTTCGTAACTGTGGAGCTATTTGCTGTGTCACTATGTCCATTTTTCTGCTGTGACATGCAGTCGTATCATAAAATTATTTTCATGAACTGATCAAGTTCCATCTTAAAACTTCATTTCCCCCCGCAGCTGCTCCAAATAGAAATGCAAGAGCCCTTCAAGCTTTCAGTAACAATCTGTCTCACAGTCCTGACCTGGAGACATCACCTCGGTTTTCATGACATTCAGAAAGCTGACTTCTGAGATCACCAGTGTGGATGCCAATGACAGTGGTAAGATTTGTGACTTGGCTGTCTCTCTTCAGGCAGTATGTATTTTATATAAGGCATTGAGCAGACACTAATTTTGCAAGAGCTTTCAGCCATTATGCATCTTGGCCAGATTTACACTGGCAACACAGGACAATGAGTGATTCCAAGATCCATTATTTTGTCCTGAGTCATCGAACTGTAGCAAACCACTCATTTTGTTATGAAAAACAGGCACTTATTTACTTTCAAAAGTGTTCAACAAGCCACAAAACACATTTTACAGATTAACCACTACTGCTAGGTCACAGTAGTTATTTTGGTAATAATTTCATATATTTGTAGATAGAAATGAAAACTTTAGTGATGCTTGAGAATTCATTTCTGGTTTGCTGGAAAAAAACATTTCCAATGCCACACCTATGGTTTCCTCCTCTTGGGGAGTGATATCTGAAATGAGGATTGGGAAAGGACTTTTGGAGAAAGACCCTGAGTATACAATGTCCAATAATGTCTAATATTTGAGCAAAAATTGTCCTGAGGCTCTGAGTATGAAAGCTCACAAAGTAGTTTTCAAAATTAGATAGAAACTTGTGTTGTTTCTCATGCTCGAACAGTGCTCTTGAGAGCAATGGAACTTCACAGAAACAAAAGAATTGAGGTAGAGTTTGGCTACCAAAGCTTAAATGAAAGCTTATTAAAAAAAGGAGAAGAGAAAACCTAACAACACAAATGTGATGGTCCATATATAAGACATCCTCAACACTCCAACTCTGAAGTATTTTTACTGTCTCTATTGTACCATCTACGTAAACTGTTATGCAAACTTTTCCTTTGGTGGACACATTTATCTTATCAACATAAAGTATGCTTTTGAAACAAGCTTCATGTGTTTTATTAACTCTTCTGCTCCCTGGAGGCTTTAAGGAGTTCTGAAAAATGAGTGGTCTTGGATGGTCTGCTCTGCTTTTCCTAGGCTTCACAGCTTTAGTCAAAACTAATGATTCAGCTTTTGTTGTTAAAATCTTACATTTTGTTGGTTTTATTCAGTTCAGTTGAAGGAATTTTGCCTATCTTTCTGAGTTGATTTTGGTATTTATAAAGCTCTTGAAGAAAGCACTTGGGAACATGTTAGGAGCCATGGTATGCTGTATAATGTGGCAGTAGCATGTATGCTTACACAAAAAATCACATGTAATCATACACAAATATGCTTGCTAAGTACTTGATTTATCCTTTCAATTTAATGTACTTAAACTGTGAATGGCTTGTGGGAGTCCTAGGACTTTTCTGCACAGTTAAAAATGTGTTCAGGAAGTCAATAAAAGAAGGAGAGATTAGATTAATTGGTCATCCACCAAAGAATAAAATGGATAAAAGCCTTCTGAAGGAAACGAAACACGAATGCCATTATCTCTAAAATACTGGTGCTGAGAAGCAGATGTATCCTTCATCTGTCTGGGGAGCAGGATGGAGGGGGAGTTGCACAGCTGTACAGCCAGGACCAGTGTGCACCAGTAGGCAGTGGTGGCAGGAGAAGGGGCAGGAGGCCATCTCACCTCCCTGACCCTCCTGCTTAAAGTAAGTGTGCCCTTACTAACGAAGGGTATGATCACATTGCTTGCTACAAGCAGTAGACACAAGAAAATGCTGTCTGTATTTCTGACCCAGCTGGAAACAGGGGTTACACCTATCTGTGTAAATTAAAGAGTGCCCAGGAGTGCTCCCAGGTGCTGGAGCTGGATCATCTGCTCTGCTCAGGGTGTGAGGGTGCTCCTGGTGCACTTAAGTCCTATGCCAGCTCCACCGCAGAGTCCCCAGCACTCCAAGGCAGTGCTGCAGGGACCTCTCCCAGGGCGGCAGCTGCCATGGGGTCACCCTGTTTTGGAGACTGAGAGAGTGATCCCTCCAGCTCGTTTCACGCCATAGTATTCCTGAGCATGTTTAATTTACTAGTGTAACTTTGGCCAAAGTCAGCTCTGAACCAGAACTCGTGTAGCTGTACTTAGGCGGTACTTGAGCCCAAGCTAATAAAACCTGCTGAGGGGCAGGATATATTAGCTCGGGTTCAGTGCTGTGCTAACATGGCTATATGGCTTCCAGATGGCTCAGAATTTAGGCAGAGCTATTGCCTGCCAAAGTCCGTATATATATCAATATAAATATATATATCCTAAATTCCCCCACTGTAAGGACACTAATGAAGGTGAACTCACTCCTGATACTTTGCCTTGTAAATACCAGATCCACCAAGAGACTTAAATGTAACAACCCAGCAGCATCCTCCAGTGTACCTGATGGCTACTGTGGTCATGTCAGTTAGGTGCCAAGGTTGGCTGGGGGCAACCGTGGGATGAGATTGATAACATTTAGTGTTGTAAAGGTGAGTCCAAGGCCATGTAAAGTATGCAGCCAACTACCTGAAGAAGCCAGGGTACTGCCACAGGTTGCTATGGGTTGAAAGCAAGCCAGCCATGCTCTGTGACATAGAGAATGTGTCTATGCTTCCTCTCTGAAGGCTTTGTAGGAGAAAGGGACCTTGGAAGGCCCAGGCTGAAAGGAGAGGCTAAAAAAGAGCAAGTGTGTCTCTTAATGTATCCCCCATCATCGCTGGAGAAGGACCTCACCAATCCTTCCTGCAGCATGTAGGATTAGGACCCAAACCCCCTTCCAGGGGACACATGTCAGAGTGTACCCAAATATGTGCTGTAGAGAGAACTGGCCTTCCCCAGGCTTCACTTGGATCAAGGAACCTATTTCTTTCAAGTTTCCCTATGCTCTGAGGAAAAAATAATACCTGAAGTAAAAGTCAGACTCAGGGAGCTGAGGATTCCTACTGCCTGCCCACCTCAGATGGCAAGAAAGCCCAAAGGAGCCTTCCATAGGACTATGTGGTAACAGAAATCACCTTAATCAGCTTGGGCTTTTCAAAGTTACCACCAGTTTCTTCCCTTCTGATGTGCAGGTGGATGGAAAATAACTGAGAGCTGCAGTAATCTAAGAAAAGGCACAGAACTACATGGCTGCAGGGGCTACCCAGGATGTTGCATTGAGAGCCGTGTGTTTGGAACCTGTTTTATTCTGTGGACCATCAATAGTCATCGTTATGTGTTATCTCCCTCTCCCATTTTCTGTATACAGCACTAGGTTCTCTTCAGCGATGATATAAACAGCAAAAGGAATACTCTTGCAGCTATTTATACTCCTCCAGTAAAAGCAATGTTCAAACTGTTGCTAACTTCCAATTATAAAAATGTTAGATGCCAATACAAAGGTGCTGATTCACTGGAACATGTTTTAAGTTGTAAGAGACATATGGTATATATACAGGAAAAGAGTCGCATGGAGCTTTTCAAATTGTTTCTGCGTCTGCATTGATTTTATGCTGCAGTTCGTCTAACACCCGCACTTCCATCGGTGTGAAAATGATCACCTCTCATTTTAAACACCATGGAGAGTTTTGGTGTCAAAAGGAGGGAATCAGCCAAAAGGGGATGCTGCAGAATGTTGAGGAGACATTAAAAAAGAGAATCAAAAAAACCTGATCCTTAATTTACCACAGCCCCAGGGAAACAGTGCATTATATGTTGACAGCTTCCATATGTGTCATGCAAACCTTTATTCTTACTGTTTAAAATAAAACGTCCCATTAAGAGAAAAAGTCTACATTTCATGCTAAAATGAGACGTATGATACCAAATACTGTCTTAAAGAAAAAAGAAAACACATTCCAATGTCATGTGGCTTTTTGTACTTTTTCAGCATTTTCAAAGGGGGAAAGATATGAATTACAACAACCAGACATTCTTCCAAAGTTGTTTTTATCACACTGCTGTATTAAATAGTTACAATTTTTTTTATTCCTCATGTAGACATTATTATTATTTATGCACCATCTTCAGGGATCACCAAAGAAATATATCTACACAAGTAATTGCTTAAAAAGTCACTGAAAGATAACTGCAAGAAAGATTGCTGTTAATGGTAATGATAACAATATAGTAGCATCCCAGAGTCTCAGTAATTACTGGCACCCCATTTTAAAGGTGCTGTATGAATAAATCCAAAAATCAGTACGTATTTAGAGACTTGATTGTCCAGGGCCCCAGTGCAGCACCTGAATACCTCAGACAGGGATTCTCTGACTTAACAGAATCCCATTTAGTTTAATAATCTGTTGCAATAGAAAGGCTAATGGATCAGGTCTTATCATACATGTCTCTCCAGTTATGAGGGCAGAACTCCTCTACCTCCTGTAAACTCAATGGACAGCTGGAGGCATGAAGAAACGTGCTTGAGACCTGCACAGCCTAAGGGAAGCCAAGGGAAGGTTTTTCAGTTGATTTGAACCAGTCTCTGAGCTTTCATAGAAAACTGGTTGGAGGGAAGGTGGGTGCGGTTCTCTGGGTTACAAACAGAGTCCACTACATACTGAGTCATGTACAAAAATTCATGTTCCATCTGTACACAAACATGTCATTCAACTGCTGGTGTTTCTAATAGCTTCCAGAAGTAACAGCAACCCAATAAAAATAATCAAAGCCTTAAGAGCAAAATTGTAAGAGCATGAAAGGATGATTTTCACTGTGCTAAGCTGAAGTGGTATAGCACAGGTCTTCCCTATAGTTTTGAAAACTTTAGTCCCTAGAAGGGCACTCTTCTTGCATGAATAAACTGAAAAGGGAACAGAAAGTGAGGGAAGAGGGGAATTCCCTCCTCATTCAAGCAGCTGTGTTAAGAAATTCAAATAAGTGGGGTGCAGAAGGTAAAGCTGCCAGTGGCTTTGGAATTTAAAATAGAAAATTATCTATCACCTTTCTGATCTTGGGAATAGGACAGGGGAAATATTTACATAAACTGTTATTTTACAGTTCCTTCAGTGTAACTAAAGGTTTGCTTTTACCCATACAAACTTTCCTGCTGTTTACTGAATGGATATGATTTGTAGGCTAGAACCAACAAATTGCTGATTCCAGGGTTTCTTAATGAATGCCTTTCATGGATATTTAATTTTCAAGAATTTCTGTATTTGAATCTCCTGGAAAAAAAAGTCAAGGATGGAGTTTATTCTGGAGCAGGAAAGCTGGCCAGAAGCCAGTCCACCTAATTTGGATGCCTGATGGAGGTGTCACCTCTCCAGAATTTTGAGGGCTTAAAAATGGCCTCACAAAAACGGGCTGCCTAGCAGAGCCACTCCCCATACAGCCCGGGCTCAGGTGTGGTACCTTTGAAGGCTGGCTGAACACAGCAACAACGTGGTCTACTTTGCATTGCTGCCTCCCTTTTCCACTGACTGTGCTCCGACCGTATAGGCCATATTAGGTGAAATGATCCCCTGCTCTGGTTCAAGCCTGCCAACACCCTTTTTAAGCATCGTGCCTAAAGAAGGACAGTTTTTGCATAACTGCCAGCAGCCGGAGTACTTGCTGAAAAAGTACGAGAGGCTTTGTTCACAGCCCAGCTGAGCCTGAGGGAGAATTCAGATCAAAAACAATGAGAAAATGTAGCCAGACCAAAGAAAGAAGAAAAAAATATTAATCCTTACACTAGGGTTTCTTCTGCTACTCATTAACATTATGTCAGCTAAGGTTTAGATTAACTGGCATCATAGATCCCTTGACCTCTGACATAAAAAGCTTTTTGACAAGAAAGAGCTAAATCTGAAAGTTTGCTTGTAAAGTAGTATGGATTAAGTGAACCATCACAGAAGAAACAGTATATAAGTCTCTTTATATTAGTTTCTAAAGAAGTCTAAGTAAAGATCATTTCTTCTAAAAATATTATTTTGCATTGAGATGCATTTTCACTTTTTAATGAAGGGCATAACTGTGAATAATGAAGTAGCCTAGTAAATTTGTACTAAAAAACCCTACAGCTCTGACTTCAGTTTTGGTAGTGTTCTTTCTAATTTTCAGCTAATTAAAATTTTCAAGATTTCAAATTTTTAACCCCTTTCAAGATAAAAAAGTTTTGAAATTAATTTCTTTTCAAATGATAGAAAACCAATTCCCACATTACCCTATTGTTAACCTTTCTCCAACATCAGTATCAGCAGCTATGAGGTCCCCTCTGAAACGTCCCAAGGTTTTTTTATATCTTTCTCCATGCTTCAGCCCGGAAAGATATTTAGAAACTTTCTAAAACAAAAATTCCACAAATCTGCTTGAGTTTCCTGAATGTAATCATCACTGGAAGAACATTAAAATGAAGCTTCATTTCCTATGTAGGAGCTTTTATCCAAAACTTCATTTAATTTAACTTGATTCAGTTAGCTTTGTAATTGCCATATTGTACAGAATTAAGAATAGAAAGCTTGCAGACTATATCTACGGCAGGATAAGACTCGTGTTCTTTGCTTATAAACTCTCAGTGAATTGTCACCCAGTCAAGTTAAAAAAACACTCAGCCAGAAAATATTCCTAGCAAGAGATGACAAGAGCATATATGGAGTTATGACCTACAGTTATGATCTTACCGTCCCCGGTTTCAGCGCAGAGTTGCAGGCCCAGATTGTTCTGTGGGTTAATCACCCAGTGATTGCTGGTCACAGTAATGTCAAACACAAACCAGCCCACATCAGAAGCTTGAGCCTTTCTTGTGTCTAACAGGAACAAGTCTGCATCCCTAAGTTAAAGAAAATAGAGAGTTAAGATATTCAAATATTATTATTTTTTTGTCCTTAATTTCCTTGCTGACAATAACTTCCTGGAGTCCAGATGAATAATCCTTTGACATATCCTCATCACGACACAGTACAGCATGTGCTGTGGCTAACTTGTAATTGTTAAGTATAATACAGGTATTTCCCCTGAGAGGCCTTTCTGAAATGAGTCTCAGCATGTGAAAATCAGGAAAATCTGAAAAATCCAGCTTCCTGATACAAATACACAAAATACATAATTGAGGCTGTGTATAAAGGATTCATCTTTCAGCACTAGAATGTCTCAGGAAGATTAACTTTTATAAACCATTCAGTGTAAAAGACAAAAAATGTCAAAATTACATTCCAATTTCAACTAAAATTCAAAGGCATAGCGTTGCTAAGAAAATCTATTATTAATAACATATGACAGCAGCTATATCATGTGACAAAACATGAATAGATGACAGTTCAGACAGTTTCATATTAGTACAGATGTTTAGAAAATAAGTCTCTATATCAAAGTAGAAATTATATATCTATTCAATAATAATGTAATTATTACATTTTAACCCTCAGTTCCCTGGTATATTCTCAAATTTGTTCCCATGAAATCTTCCAGTAATTCAAAAGGGCTGCTCAGGGGAGTTAGTATAATTGTGTTACTAAATGTTTAGCATGGATCGTTTATTTGTTCTGTTTTCACATATCTCCTGACACAATTGGTTCCAGAACCACATCTGTATTACGAATAATTTACTACAATGACCACACTAAACCCAATATATTTAACTCTCATCAGTTTCTTTTTACATGCTTCTACAAAGCAGCACGCATTATTAAAAACTGTTTTCACCATTTAGCCTTTTAGACCTAGACCTATAGTTATGGAAACCTATTTCTTTTCTGCCATAAATAGTAATCAAAACAATAATATACAAGAAAAAATGTTTTATTCTAAATTTTGACTGTCTAACTCAACTAAAGACACACTTGGCTTACACAGACCTTGGAATAGTATTGTTACCTTACAGACAGCATGAATATATTCTTAAAGAGGTAAGACAGACAGAAATAATAGGCTTTGTGTATAAAAAGTGGATTTAAAATTACAATGGTCCTGTCACTGTATTCTTATATTGTTTTAACGCAACGACATAGTAGGAAGTTACTGTCTTATCTAGACTAAACACTGTAAATGCACCTAGAAGGTCTGATACTGAAAAAAACATCTCCTGTAGCTCTTGAAACTGTGGTTGTCCAACACTGAGGAAAATAAGACCAAATGAGCTATGACAAGCATATGTTTAGTTACATGTGAGAAATATCTGCAGAATCAGGTTAAAGAGCTCAGAAATGATAAAGGAGGGTTTTTTTAAAAAAAAAAAAAAATGAAAATTGAAAGGGCTTTCTTTCAAGTCACCTTTTTTTCTTCTGTTAAAGGATAATCTTTTGCTGGGCTCTTATCAGTTCTATTCTAGTAGAACTGTGCTAATGACCTCACAAGGAGAAAACATACATTCTGCCTCTGGAGCTAACATGAAAACAGTCTTACAATTCAAAAGAGCCTGACCTGCTATGCTAGCACTGAACAAATTAACAACGTACCACAAACTCATAAATAGTACTCTCTGGAGTCTTAAATGCCAGTTTTTTTCTCTAATAAGCAGTTTTATCCAAACTTTAAAGCTGAAAAGTTTAATTCTGAATGTGACAGTTTTTAAGATGTTTATTTATAAATATTTCTTGTATCATTCAGTAGAAAACTGTAAAATTGTTTGGAATATAACATATTATGATATCACAGTGCTATAATTTCACATTTGTCTTGTCTCCTCCTAGAATACATAACTGTTTTCCCATATAGATTCTTTCAGCTCCAAACTTTGCTGGGACTGATACAAAATGTTCTCAAAAGTCAGGATGCGCAATGTCTCATATGCCAAAACAGAATAGGGCACTATTGACGGTACAGTCCAGAAATCCCCATAAACAACAAATTTCCCCTGTGATCTCTCCTAAATGTGACTTTGTTATTTTGTACTGCAGCAGAAACTCACAGCAAAGTGTCTTTGGCATTGATATGTCAATCTTCTTGTCTGCCTTCCTACAAGCACTGTGATCTGGCTAAGGTAATAGACTCAAAGAAGCAGATTGTTCTTACCCATTAACTCAGCAAATGAACCAAAAATTAGTTGTGGGTACCTAGAGAAAACTAGAACTGATTCCTGAGAACACGTAGTAGAATAGAGAAAATGTCTCTGGACTAATGCTAATGATTTAGCCCACATAACAGCAATTTACTACAGAAATTCAAAGTATTTGTCAGGAAAAAACCCCAACTTTTTTCACAACTGATATAAACATAGGGTGAAAGCCTGGCCCCTGAGAAGGCAGTGAGAGCTCTGGGATCAGGATTCCCCCATTAGCTGGTGTCATTCATTCAAACTTCTCATCACATTTTGTGACATTTTTAATTTTAAAATTCTCCTTTATTCTGTGAAAAGAAAAAAATGACCACACTTAAAATGAAAAACAGCTGCAAATTTTGGCTCTAATTTAAAAAAATATTTCTATTTAAAAAATAGCCCGCAACACATAATAAAAAAGTACCGCATTATGTCGTAAATAGCCTGAAATGCAACAGTGAACATGTTCAGGCAGAATATGGCTGATTGGCTTTACCTTTATGGAGGCTGTTTAAGTTTAGTGATCTCAGTCTGGTCCCAAACAGCCAGTTGTCTACAGCAGAAATGCTACCACAGTCAAGAATGTCAGCAAAAAGGCTGTGTGCAGAACGTCTAAGAAGCTCCGGATCTCCTGGGTCACTTATGGAAGTAAAGGTGGAATAAACCATCTATATGTTCCTTGAAAGCCAGCAAAGTTTTCAACCAGATCAAATCATGATTACTATGCAATAGGCCATCCCCATAATGCTGCTTCACCTCTCGCCTCATTCTAGAAAGCTGCTTTAGTATCTTAATGCCACTTGAGGATTCCCTAATGCGGGAAGAATCCTTGGGGTTTAGTTAAATTAGTGGCTAGCTGCCACCAGACCATGAACAAGGATTTGGCCTGTTGGACTACATTACTTTCGTCATGAGAAAAGATCCGGGTAGGAGTACATTGGCAGGGCTGTGTAGGAAAGTTTGCCTTGCCATGGGCTGTTCTTTACACGCTTACTTAGAACAAATAGAAAACTTCAATCCCAAAGACTGTCATTTCAGCAAACTCTGAGCGAATTCAATACACACACACTTCAGCAGCCATGCTGCCACAGAGACAAAAAGTGTCCAAGACTACAACATAATCCTTAGTCTGCAACTCAGAAACCCTAAACCCTGACCATTCCTTGCCTGAGAGCATGGCAGGCCTGCATTTGGGATTGCAGAGCCCTGTCAGACACCCACATTTCCTGTTGAGAGCAAAGAAGGGTGGAGGAGCAGGGTCAAACCCAGCAGTTTTGGTGTGGTATGGCAATAGTAAGGAGTGTGGGACATTGTAGAATCATAGACTCATAGAATGGTTTGTGTTGGAGGGGACCTTAAAGACCATCAAGTTCCATTCCCCCTGCCATGGGCAGGGACACCTTCCACTAGACCAGGTTGCCCAAAGCCTAAACCAACCTGGCCTTGAACACTCCCAGGGATGGGGCATCCACAACTTCTCTGGGCAACCTGTTCCAGTGCCTCACCAACATCACAGTTCTCTCACCCTCACATTCTGCACTTCCAGGTTCTGAAAATTTTGCACCTAAAATCTCAGGTACATATGTGGGACAAACCTGAGGTGACAAAACACTAATGAAGTCTGGGTCCCAAAGCAAAAGCTGTGTCTTTATTGCAAAAAATACTAGATAAATTATTCTTGGGAGCTCTTCTGTCTGGAGGTATCAAGAAGCAGGCGGGAAAAGTTCCTTGTTTCTAATTTGAACAGTGGAGGTCTTGTGGTCTTCTCCCATCCTGTTCCCCTGAGGCATTTGCCTCTATATACTCCAAATATGAGTAGAGACTGCCAAAATCAACAGTAGGAGGGAAACACTTAGTCTACATCTGAAGTTTCTGTAGTTATACTGGTGAAATCAAATGGGTGGTATATTGTTGCATGTCCCCCTTTCCAGCACTATGCTTCCATTAGAGGACATGTGACTTTTATGTTTATAAATGGAAATATAAAACATTTATAAATTTATGTTTATGTGTTGAAAGAAATCAAGAGCATTCTTTAATGGTTTCACAGAGACAGTTGTCATTTTAACAAGTCAGATAATATTAAAGTGTGATCTTGCTTCAGAGTAGTAAGCAGTTTTGCTTTCTCTAAAATAGAATAGAAACCACTTAATGGGAAAACATTAAAAAAAAAAAAAACAAAAAAGAAAACATCAAATGGATTAGAAAAACTAACTTTTCCCATTAGTTCTTAAAAAAATCTGTTGAGTTTGCAGGTGAAGAGCTCTCATCACCCTACCCTTGACCCATGCTCTTTTAAAAGACATGTTTTGTTCGTTCCCGTTTCATTCCTTCTTCCAAGAAGTTTCTTTTAGAGCATACGTCAAAAAAATTTTTACAAGCTGAAGACAGAGGTAAAAAAAAATCCCTCACTGTTTTGTTCCTGCCCAAATTTACTAAGAAAGCAGAATATATTCTGGAAGGATGAGTGCTTTCCCTCCTGTTGGTTCTGCTACATTGATATAAAATGACTCCCTGTTTATAGCCATAAAAATTTTATAACTTGATGTTCAGAGATCTCTCCTGGAAGGTACAAGCTCAAGCTTCTGTGAGCAGAAAAGAGATTTGAACTCTGGCCCAGCCTTTGAGATAACTGGTGATGGGGCGTTTTTTCCCTCCGGAGTACTCTGCAAGTTTAGGCTGCCATTTTCTTTGCTTTTGCTAAACATGCCTGGAATAGAAATATTTGATCTGTTCCAAGATGAGGGAGAGGGTTTTTTTCCCACTTTTCTGAGAAAAGGCATATACCAATTTAATTTCAACCCCCAAATTTTGGGTATATGTAGCTTTTTCAGAAGCATCTTGGAATTGCTACTAGTTTTTAATGGGGATTTTCAGGTATTTAACTACTTTGCCTGGTGAAATCTGGTCATTTACTCAGGTCTTGCAGAGTCTTGGAAATATGTCATACACAGAGCTCTGCAAACTCAGATTCAGAGATTTTGCTCATGTGTAATGTCGTGTTGGTTTTAATTTTCAGTTATGGTGAGCTGCATGTGTTAAGTGTGCATATGTCATCTTAAAGTCAGTGCATGACTTTATCTTTTAATTACATTCAGCAGAATATTAAAACACATGCAAAAAAACCCATGCTCCTTCAAACATAAACAAAGTTAAACAATCTATCTGCCTTTAAGGAGCTAAACGAATCTTGGCTGGTAGTACCTCAGCATCAGCAAATGGTGCATTTCCCAAATCCAGACACTTAGACTGTGCATATGGCTCCACCATTTTCTCACTGAGAACACAGACCCTGACCCCCTCTGTGCATGGGCAGATTATTTGGTGAGATTGGACGTGTAACTATCCATAAACCTGGAATAAATTACATTGAAGATAACTTCTATTCTTGCTCAGTATTTGTTGTCGTTGCCTAGGAATTAATACTGCACAAGCCACAGTGATAGCAATGATGCCTTGCCAAGGGTACGCTTATGATCAGCTATTGTCTCCTTACTTAAGATAGAAACGTGAGACCTTTTTTAACACGTGGTACGTTCATGCCAATGGGGTACCTGTTTGGGTACTCCTTGATGATCTGATATATGCTAATCTGAATTGTTTCGTTCTCAAAGCGGCTGTTGCTTCGGTCTTTGTATATCCGGAATTCGGCTGCTGTCACTGCCTCTCCATGCGGGATTTGAGTAAGGTCAAAGCGAAACTCTTTGTAGTGCCTTCGCTGGTGGGAGAAGTCCTTGTCCCTTTCAACTGTGAGAAAAAGAGTTGAATGTAAATTAAAGAGGTGAAACGAATGCCCATTTCCCATGATTAATGGAGCGTTCCCTGTGCTTGGGAGTAAACAAACAGGACAATATAAAACTGTGCAAATAATAAAACCACAAGTCCAGACATACTTCCAGTTAAAGGAAATTCCACCAGCTCAGTGTCTTCAGTTCTAAAGAAAAAAAAACCTCAGTGGCTTTTATACAAATTCCAGAGGCTGGAGTGGAAAGAATATCAAAAAAAGCTGAAAGAGGGCATGTTGTAAAGTAACTAGAAATATCGACAAACTAAAAGCTGCGAAAGGATTTAGGACTTCAGTGTACTCATAAGCACAGCAGTAGTAATGTCAGAGCCACAGATGACTTTGGAAAACACTAATTGACGCTAATAACCAGGCAGATGAGAGGAATGCTGCTCGTTTCCACTAACGTAATAAATTCTGAAGTGGTACTAAAGTGCATTGCAACAACTATATATTTAAGAAGCAATTACATCATATAAATTAAAACATGTTGTACTCTAATGGCATAAGCGTCATCTTGCCAGTGGTCAGAAGAAGGAGCCATGAATCAGGGCTGAGTGGTTCTGGCACGCCGGCGGCAAAGGGAACGCCGCTTCTGGCATGAGAAGTCCCCTCAAACGTGCTGTAGGTGGGCAGGTGCAGCTCCCACTGCTTCTGACACTGCCACAATTTAAAATAAAAAAGTTAACCTCATCATTGCTTAATTCAGGATTGCACAGAATTTTAAGGGGGAGTAAACAGAGGATTTTAGTTTATTTGAGTTTACAGCTGATGTGGGGCTAATTCCACTGTCTGCTGCCATTCTGACCCTGAGTTAGGAACGACTTTTGCAATGGGATACGTGTTTTGACGTGGCAAGGGAACCTACAGGCCACAGTACTGGCTGATGACCATCTTATGGGATTAATGCTTCAGATTTTATGGATGTGGAAAAGAAAATGATCGACGGTTTCCACTGCCACAGAGTGCAATGTATCTGTCATTGACCTGTGAAGCAGTTGTGCTCTGTGAGAAGAGAGAATTTCTCATGTCTGGAGAACTTCCACCTGCCTCGTGAGATAGGTGCTTTGCTTTACTGATGGTGGACGAAGCCTAAAACACTCAGAGCCAGGAGTCGGTTTGGATAACCAGCTAAATGTTTATGACTGTACCCAGCTCCACTAAATGCTCCCTCCTATAACCCCTGCTCTTTTATTGTGTTTTAATATTAACAGTCCTCAGATCTGAGGAAGGAACAAAGTCAGTTCTGAAAAAGTGCATATTTAGATTACTAAATGTTACATGTATAAATAAACAAATGTGTATATTATTACAATATATATGTATATTTAGACTTATATACTCATGTATATGTGTATACACATGCAATTTTGTCTACATACACAATGCATATGTGTTTGTATGTGTGTATAAATATATATATATTTATATATAAACCTGCATGTGTGTATTATTATAATGTATATGTGGTCTTATGAAATAAAAATACACTAAAAGAAAAAAAAATACTTTTGGGGCTTGCCATATAAGTGTACATTTACGGATATATTAAAGTGAGAGCTATTGAAGGAAAAGTATTTACCTTATTTTCAGAGCAGTAGTTACTAGTTAAGTCACCTGTGACCATGTAGCTAGTCCCTTACAGTACACTTCCCTTTCACCCTTTCAAAAATGTAAACTATCCTTGCTTTGTTAAGCATATCTTTTTTAAAATGTACAAATCTATGTTGCCTTAAGAACCACCAAAAATAAAATATATAGTCTATAAGAACACTTCATCTTCAGTGAAAATGAACTTTCTCCTGGCTGACAAAAGGAAAATTGTCTGCTAACTGTAAGGTTTCCTTGGCTCAAGTGCTTATTTAGCTTACGTGGGTTTGCCATCGTCCACTATGTAGAAAAAGTAAAGCAGAAAAGAGGCAGAAGCATGTAAACTGGCTGCTCTGTACCTGAAGATGAATGGGCTGCTACTGAAGAGAAACAGGATACAGGCTATTTAGCAGCTCCACTGCCCGATTCTAAACTGTGAGATATATACAGAGATCTGACTTGAGGTTTGGGGTTTGTTTGCCTTTTTTTTTTTTTTTAATGTCAATTTAAAGTCTTTCATTTTGGAGAGAACTTGGCAGAGATTAGCATATGCAAATACACTGAACCGAGGAGGATTTTTCTAGTACAAAGAGTTTGCTGCAAGTTTCTGAAGTTATAACTGAGCATTTCGAAGCTAACGTCGAACAGATACGACAATAAGCTTTAAATTAAAAATATATTAAAGGCAGACTACTGTAGCAACCCTTTCTGATATCACTGGTTAGTATTTATTCACAAGTATTTACCAGCATGTGTGGGTAATTAAGCACTGCTCACTATGAGTAAGCATTAGAGAATTAGACGCTGAATAAAAGGTTTAAGTGCCAGTACTCCTGGCCTGTTTCATTTTTATTTGGGTTTGAGGTTTCCTTTTGTCTAGTTTCTTACGAGTACCTTCTAATTAGTAACATTAGTTTGGAAACAGCAGTTGTCTCCCTATATGTTATGGTTTGGACAGAAACCTCTACAATACCCTGCACTAGCATCGGTGGGGTTCTCTCAGGACCACTCACAACTGCTGAAAGAATACTGATAGCCGCTTCCTGATGAGCCCAAAATTAATTATTGCAGCTCACACAGATAGTACTTATCTGTGTTTCTATGTATACCCAAGGAAGAGACAGCACTGCCATATGAAAGGGACACAAGTTCAAAATTTCCTTGGGTCATTTGCAGGCAGGCCAGGACTTGGAGTAGCAACAGCCTGCAGAGATGAAGGGCTGCAGGAAACAGGCACTGAACACTGTGGAAAACCCTGAGTCCAGGGAGGTCCTGCTCTCCACAATGAAGCCAGAATCTCAAACTGCAAATTGTACAAAACACAAAAACAATTTTTACAAATTTAGGCAAGTTAAGATAATGCATTACATAGTAGACTGAAAAACAGTGGCTGCGATGTTGCAATATTGACTAATGACTCGAAGAATAGCCAAGTTATAAAAGTAAAATGTTATTTAATGATAATGAGTATTTTAATACCAAAAATAATACATGAGTCTTGATCCCTTCTGCATCTAATAAATGTCTTGTCGGGGAAGACTGTGAATGCTCAATAGAGTATCTCTCAGGTCCTTTATCCTGCTGAAATGGCGTGAAGTGCAGGGCGGGCACCATGTCTCAAATATTTTTATTTCACATGCGAGAGCTTTTCAACACCGGCAGCCCGAAAAATACAGGTTAAGATTTTTAAGTGTTCAGTTCTTCCAGAGCCTTCTCATGTCATTCAAGCTCTGCTCATTTCATCTGCCAAAATACATCTCTGTGGGACCGATCACAGCATCTAAAAACCGGTTGACCAGAAAATCAGGAAGTCCTTTTTTAACCATTGGAGGAATATAATTTTTCTAAGTAAAAATAACTGGAATATTATGGTCAGTGCTGATTACAACAAAATTTTTCATTTGCTGTCATTGATCAGGATTCTTAGCACCAACTTTTTAAAATGTTATTTTTATACCACCTGAAACATAATATATTCAGCACTATGGTTACATCAGACAAATCATGGCTCAGGGGAATATCACAAACACCTGTGTGTAAGATGGGAAAGAATAATATTTTCCACCCATGTGGCAAACTGATGAAATATTCATACTGTATTAATACTAAGCCCAACTCTAAGAAGAATGAAGACAAATTTACACCAAAAAGATATCTTGGAAAAGGGTTCATCTTTTACACCAAGAGAAAATATCATGCACTAATTTTCATTAGCAAAAGTATTTGTCTTCTGGAAAAAAAATACAAAGCACATATATGGATGGACAGTATAATAAGTAATCAGTATTTTACCAATTCTGCTATAAATGCATGATTAACTGTTGACTGAGCTTAAAAAATGTAAAAAGTGCTAGCAATGAATTTAGGTCATAGTGCATGAGGGACTATTAGACGTGCTCTATCATTAGCGATTAGCTCCCCACTGACATGTGCTTTGCTTTTCCTGAAGAGGTTGGTATGTGGTGACGCGTAGGGAAAGTGAAAGCTGCTTTGGCAAACCGGGGAACAAACCAAAGATATGTTGTAGTAAGTTGATTTTACAATGTAAGATCCCAGGATCCCAGCTGGATTCACAAATAGTGAAGCCTCACTAATCAACCTAATGTCACTGTTTAACTACTAAATATACATGCCAAGGCAAAACGGAGGGTCTTACAGACCAGGTAACTATAAGGGGCCATTTACACTAATCTCACTGATTTTCACTGTTTGACTCTGAATTCTTTGTATAAGCACTAAGTAAACCAGTCAGTTTTAATCACTTGAAGGTGATAAAGGTTACAGTAAGCTGATACACTACAAACGACACTCGTTTACATCTTGAATATAATGAAATGATAGTTTATCTACAGTGAACACTTGTGGTTATCTGACAAAAACAGGTCAAATGTTCCAGGCGTTTTCTCCTGAAATTACTCAGTGCTGCCTCAAATGACTGATAATTGAAAGCAGAGGCTGGAAATATCAAATGTGGTAGGTGACAGATAAGCAACAGATTAATGCAAGTACTCTGTTACAGGACACTAAAAGGTCAGAGGCCCTAGGAATTAGCTATTGTGCTACTGTGAAAAGACAGACATCAAATAGCTGTTTACCTCATTCTTGCTCTTCTCTCCAACATTCAAATTCTAGAAACACATTCTCTCTTCCATGATTAGACTATTTAAACTGACTCACTTTTTACAAAATAAGGCAACAAATGTTTTGTAGGGCTTGTGTATAGGAGAAAAGATGTGATCCTAGAGCAGAATGATTTTTTTTAAAAAAAGAGATGTGCCAAGTCTGAATATTTTAATGAAGTGCATCAGAGAGAAGTTAAGAAGCACATACATCAGAACATCATTCTCAGTTAAGGAGACCAGATAACAGATTTTAAAAAAATATATTTTAAAACTTTGTAACTTTGTTTAGGCTTTTACACTGTAGAAAATGAACATTAACTTTAGAAACTTAGATTAAGCTTTCCTAAAGTGATTATTAAAAAAAAAAATTACCAGACAATGTAAATATTTGTCTAAGCACTACTGCTTTAATATGTTTAATCTGTTTCATAGAATGGCAAGAATCATGATCCGGACTCAGGAACTATTTTGAGTTAGACACTGAAATTGATAAAAATAGTCACCTGTCCTTAAAGGAGTGTTTCAGACACCAGAGATGGCTGCTGATACAGTCAGTGGAGAGATACTTCTGTTTGTTGAAAGTCAACTGTCTTGCACCAGCCAGTAAGAAGAACAGAGAAGTTTATCTACATTTCCCCTTTAGTCATCTGAAGCTCCAGAGAATTAGACTAAGAGATAGCCCTTGCTCAGTTAAAGGGCATTTCAATCCCTATCAGCTCCTTTCAATGACCGTATCCTAACTGCCAGCATGCTGAGTAGCCCGGCGGTGGGACATCCTGGGCCACTGCACAGAAGAAATGCAGGGGTTGGGTGTCAAAGTGAGAACAAAATAAGTTTTTGTTCCCACATCTGATTTCTTTTTATTCATTTGATATTAGGCATTTACTGGATAATCATTCAGCTGAGTGTTTTAACTACAAGGCTTCAGAGTCATACACCCACTTGCTTGTTCTCCTTTTAGTACCAAGTCTTCTGCATTTCTTTTTACCCATTTTCATCAGCAGAGTGAGGGAGGGCTGGTACCCCCCTGACTATTGCGTAGCCAGTAGTAAGGGAAAGTGGATGATTTAGGCTTAATAACCCTTCATTTCCCTCCTCATCTCCTTCCCCAGGCTGCACAAGTTTCAGCCATGTCTGTCCATGTGTCTTGGGGATGTTCAGGATTTACCTTCTGAACTGAGATCGTTTGGGAACTCCTCTGATCAAAATGGATCAGCTCACACTCAAAGCCCAAGAACAGGCATATAAGGATCCCATAAGTCAAAAATGTAGGCAGAGGTTGAAAATAGGTGTTCCCAAAATTATATTCCACACATATCCTATCTTAAACACGAAACTCATTGTCAGAATCTTACTCCAAATTCTGTTCCCCTTCCGACTGAGGCAAAACTATTTCCGTAATCAGTGAGAGTTTTGCTTAATTAGGGAGGGTAAGTCTGCAGAAACTTTACTTTTTTTTCATTGCAACAGTTCTGTTTCTTAAGAACTGCTTTATTGCAGTACTGTATATTTGAGTTTCTCTGTATTTATTATTATTAGACTGGTTGTATTTAAAGTAATTATAGATTTACAGATGTGGTTTTAAAAGAATGATGTAAATTGCTTTTACATAAAATATACTTTCTTATTAAAACACAAACCAGAAAGCTTGATAGGTCATATTCTGAAGCAAGTTACACTGCTGTAAATTTAGAGTTATTTCACTAAATTCTTTATTTTCAGTCAGTTACTGACATCAATGAGCAACATTTGGCTATTTTGCTTAACTAAATTAGGGACAGTTTGAAATTGTTTGATGAAATACTGTGCAGTTAGTGGCAGTTTCAATAAATGAAAAATCATCTATTGTTTATTGAATCCAGACTTTTAATGGCAGAATATCTCTTCCATAATTGCACAGAATTAATGAACTGTATGAATTACAAAGTAATTCA
>VYZW01025360.1:0-26857 GCA_013401315.1 Balaeniceps rex
GGGGCGGGGCCGGGGGCGGGGTCTTCCCTACGCGCCGCAGCCGCGCTCCGCAGTCGCGCTCCGCCGCCGCAAGGGGGCGCCGCGGCGCCTCCGCGCTGGGGGAGCTGCCGGCCCGCGGGATGCCGGCCGGTGTGGTTGATGTGCGGTAGCCACGCGAAGATGAAATATGCAATAACCTTAACGTTACTCGGTACACTTCTTACAATATGATCATTTGCTAGCCGTCGTTATGGGATCACTGTACTGAGGACGGTATTGCTGTCTGTTCATTTCCACACAGCAGAGCTGCGCCGTGTGCTCTCAGTTGAGCAGCAGCATGCTAGGCGTGTTAGATCCTTGCAGCGTGTCACTGGCTTGCAGCCCTTGCAAGAAAATTTTTCTGCAAATAGTTGCGATCTTAACAAAGAGGTAGGAAAATAAAGGTGGGATGGGGGGAGGAGGAAGGATGTCAATTTGCATATAGCCATCATTCCTTTCCTTATCTGCTTTCACATATTTGTTTAAAATCCTGGTTGAAAGGCAGAAGCGGAGAAATGTCCTACCCTATAAACCGTTGGAAATTGACCTTAGCTGATGGGTTTTGTATGCATAGTAGTTTAAGTGCCATCCTGAACACACTGGGTACAGACATGAATTTAGGAACGTTTGCTTCTGTCTGGAGTTTATGGAAACTCCTTCCTCATGCTTGGGCTGGAGATGCAGATATAGAAATGTGAACTTCACTTTTTTGCCCACCACATTACCACTTCTCCTTACATGATAATAAATAATAATAATTATAATGATGATGATGATAATAATAATAACAACAATACTAATAACAACCAGCAACCAGCGAAAATCATCAGAAACATTCTGGACACCTCACCCAATCCATTTAACACACAGAAATAAACTTTGTCTTTAAAATTCAAGCAAAACAAACTCCTGTTTCTTTTTCTCTTCTCTTTTGAGCAGATGCTTGCCAAAAACCCTTCCTATTATGGTCCCTTAAGTGAAAGGTTGTTTGGAGGATCTTTAGAGAGTGTGGACGTGGTTTGCTGCAGCTCAGCCCAGGTACAGAGTCCCACTCTAACTGAAAAATGCAGGTACTCATTGTGAATTGCCAAAGTATGGCCTTTTTAATTAAAAATCAATGGGCCTCATTTTATTAGGCCTTCCTGAGACTGATGCTCAGTAACCACACCATTTCTTTGTATTTAATTAAACTTTTTTGTGAAATAACTAACTGGCATGCATATAATGCATATAGGCATTTAGGCATATATAAAAATAGATATTGGCCAAGGAGCCTGGGGAGGTTATCACAGAGGGGTGGTGCTCTCAGCCTGGTGCTTTTAGGACAATGATACAACAGGACTTACCAGACGTCTGAAGTCAAGGCATCTGAGACAGTATGGACAGTTTGTGTCAACTATAATTCTATTTGTACTATGATCCCAAGCTTTTTTCCTAAAATCCACCAACTTTTGCATTTGGATCTTCAAGTTCCTGTTATAATGCTGCACAATGAATTCAGGTAGTGAATTTAGGGCGAATACAAGGCTTTGTGGCTTCAGAATTCCATCCGAGGAGATGTATCTGAAAATATTCTCTTTTCCATGGTTATTTTTATCCTGTTCTTTGTTAGAGAAAATATGTACAAAAAATGTGTTTCTCAAATGTGTTCCCAACTATAATAGTTACTACAAAGCAGGGGCTTTCTTTTTTAAACTCTGGAGTATGTTCTTCCAAATTGCAGCATTTTTTTTCTGGCATTTGTTAATTGGAAAAGAAAAGATCGGAATGACAGAAGGAAAAGATGAGAAATAGATTGCAACAAATGGAATAACTCTTTAGGAGCAGTATGCTTTTCACCTCTGGGTGCCACTGTTCAACTGTTTCTTGTGCAGTGACCATCTGCTTAGAAGTCCAGCTCTTATTGGAGAAATATTCACTGAAAGAAACCGTTAAAGAGATACTGCATATATGTCTGGGTAATCAAGAAACAAGTTTCTGATGTATGGATATTAGTTATGCACTGTTCTGATATGCTATTTACATACTGAACAACGAAACAGTAAACAGTCCACATTTGTTCAGTTTAATGAGTGAAGTAGTCTGATGGTTTATTTAAAACTTGTCTTGCCTCTGGTTAGAAGTTGAAATGTGAATCTCCTTTTTTTCCCTGTATAAGTGAGTACTAGTACAGATTTATTAAGTACGTTGTAATCATTCAGTTGATTTAAACAAGTTTTACAATATCAACAATAATTTGCTTTATTGCCCACAACCTACTTAATTCAAAAAATCTATTGACTGATATCATTTCTTTTCAACTGCTGTGGAACTGTTAATATTCAGAGCAAAATTAATTGCAGTCTGTGTATCCAGCTGTTCCACCAGATTAATTATATTGTGACTATTTCTCCTAGAAACTCCGCCAGGGCAACTCATTGCTAAATGACACTAGACCTCTTCTTTGAACTGTACTATGATTTTAATTCTAGTGAAATAGAAATCTTCTATGAATGAAATCAAGTGTGTCATTTAACTCCTTCATTACTATAAGGCTGTGTTTTGGGCAACATTTTCAAAATAATAACAATTGCATTTTAGGTCATAATGATATGTACCTTTTCTCACCCAGGGAGGAACACTGCTGCTGTCTTGCCCACACCTTCAATCTAGAACTGTTCTTCCTGCACTGTACTAAGTACCACAGTCTATCAATGAAAGCCAGCAAGCCTTTTCATATCTGCACACAGACAATGGAAAGTTCCATGATAGTCTTATAAACAGGCATGGGCTGTATTTCTTTGTGTTCAACAGTTCTATATGTGTTCTATATATGCATTTGCTCAAAGTGGTAGAGGAAAAATTCAGACTAAAACATCTGTTAAAAATTAATTTCAACTTTGTCCCAGATTTGTACATTTTTTCTATCCAGTTTCATTGGAAAATCCCAAATAAATAGAGCACTTCAAAATAAAAGAATTTAACTTTATCCTGGGAACACACAGTTCAGGTTTTGGAAGGGGAAACATGTAATAAAATGCTGCTCAAATGAAACTGGTAAAGCTGTAAAATACGTAAGTGGAAACTTTGAGGAAACTGGCAATGAGAAACTGGAAATCAAGCAGTAATTTAAGTTTCACACAACCACCCTTTGCATGTGTGAGTACAAAGGAGAGACTAGGCACAAATGTGAGTCAGAGTTCTCCTCTCAGGAATTGAAGGGACAGAGATTCCCAGCATCTGTTTCCTTACCTATCACCCAGAGGATACTGGTGGTAAATCACAGTGTGTAAAAATAGAATCAGAAAACTAGCTCAAAACAAATGAGGTACTGTATTTTGCAGTACTTCGGCAGTAGATCTGTATCCAGCTCAGCTTTCATCTGTGTTCAAATTGGATGTATCAGATCACATTCACTTCTAAACAAATTGTTATTAAAATCACAAGCATGGATAATTAGGAATAGCCAGTCAAATTTGATGCCAAAATGGGAGATTTATCCTGCTCACATATTTTAATGAATGCATCAATGTCATTGTTGTAGAACAAGATGGTCAAACCCTTTGGTAGTGTTAATCACTGCCCTTCTTTTGAAGTGAATGGGCCTACGTCAAGTTGAATCAACTCTGGTCTGGCCAAGAGACTCCAACTGGAAGAGTGAATTTGTATGTATGAATGATTTTTGGTGCCCCATTGATCTGTACATAATTTCCATGTCATCAGTGAAGGCTGAAGTAATGATATTTGCCTTGAAGTGCTCTAGTGAAATTTAATTAAAGTATTGTGAGTTCTTAATCTGGAAGACACATATAGTTACAAGGAATTCTTATCAACCGTAAGAGTTCTGAATTTATACTTGAACATCAAACTTTTAAAATAATATTTTGCCCATTTATTAAAGTTGTGAAGTTTTAAAAAATGTCAACGATCAATATGGAGTCAACATGTCTTCAGTATATTCTATTTGCTGTAAAAAGCCTTGTTATTAGGTATGGGAATATAATGTGACTCTGGGACTTCTGAAGAAAAACCCAACCTTTTATTTTAGAAATACATTTATTTATGTGCAAATAATATGAGATATTCATGGAATCTATAATATTTTAGTAAATGATAGTTACAGATTTCAAGAAATACAGCAGTTTTAATGAATTAGATTTTCAGGTGAGAGAAGATAACATTATTTAGCAGAATTGATCCAGTAAGTTATCATTGACAATTGTTAGTGACTACCATTTCAATATATACTATTGTCAAGAAAGAATACAATTTTTATGTCTTCTTTTAGTGTTTTGCCTCCTCGTATTTTGAGGATATACCTTTTTAGTCTTGTTTTATTCATCATAAAAGATCATTTAGTTTTATTTCCAACACAAGATATTTTAAGAAAAGCCTTTTATTTTAGAGAAGTTCATAATTTTAGTAGCAGTAGCCCTAAAAATTCTTGTGGATGAGGAATATTTGATAAAACAATAAAAAGCTGACAAAGAAGAGAACAGTCATATATGCAATAAATACTAAGAATGAACTACGGTTGGTTAAAAGCTCCCAAGCAGAAAAGAAAAAGTTTTACAATGCGGATCACCTATACCACTACCTCTTATTGCTGAATAGAGAGAATTTGATTTAAATCAGTATCACAAACAATGCAATAGCAAATTAGCAATGGTAGTATTCAAGAGTATTTAAATTATCTGAATCTCTAATTATATAGAATTTAAAATTCTGGAAAAAGAAATTCTTGTGTGGTTCTGAAACTGGCAAACTTAACAATGTGACTCTCATCTAACCATAAGTATCTGTTATTTATAATTATTTTCATCTTTCCTCTACAGTGCATTTAGTCCAGTGTCCATGTTCTCCAGTTTATCAGTGCCTTCTAAGGCAATTTTCTGTCTTGGCATTTATATAGTTTAGAATCTGGACCTTGAGGTGAAGAGTACATTTTAAAAGAAAATATTTCTTACATTTTTAGCCAGGTTAAAAGATTTCAATTATTTTTTATTTGGTATTTTGCTTAAATAGAGTCAGGGTTCCACAGCACTATGTTCTTATGCTACATGGTATTATGCAAACATTATCACTGACACAGAGATCTTCCTCTTAAAGAATCTGTGAACAGACTTTCAAAATGACTAGTTGCTGTTGTAGCCATCACACCCTATGGCTTTACGATGTATCACATTGAGTAATCAGCATATTGAAAGATAGGAAAACATAACTGAAAAATATTCAGAAGTCCCCTTGATACAATGATGATCCAGCTCCATTCACTCCCTTGTGCTTACTTCTGTTTGTGATGTGATAATTTCTAGTGATTTTTTTCCAGTAGTATTTGAGTCCTGTGGTGTAGTGAGTGCACCAGCTGCTTCAGGTGCAGATGGCGTTTTCCTTGTGTGTTTCTCTATGCTCTTTGGCATTTGTTTTCCATTTTGTGTGTTGACTCATTCACTCAGGAGCTTTAGCAACTGAAACACATCTCATTTGTTCATTGAACGTAATACGTGTTTTGTCTCCTATCTGCTGCTGAGTACTGTGTTCAGTTTTGGGCCCCTCAGTACAAGAAGGACCTTGAGTTGCTGGAGCGTGTCCAGAGAAGGGCAATGAAGCTGGTGAAGGGTCTGGAGCACAAGTCTTATGAGGAGCGGCTGAGGGATCTGGGGTTGTTTAGCCTGGAGAAGAGGAGGCTGAGGGGAGACCTTATCGCTCTCTACAACTACCTGAAAGGAGGTTGTAGCGAGGTGGGTGTTGGTCTCTTCTCCCAAGTAGAAAGTGATAGGACGAGAGGCAATGGCCTCAAGTTGCACCAGGGGAGGTTTAGATTAGATATTAGGAAAAACTTCTTCACGGAGAGGGTTGTCAAGTATTGGAACAGGCTGCCCAGGGAAGTGGTGGGAGTCCCCATCCCTGGAGGTATTTAAAAGACGGGTAGACGAGGTGCTTAGGGACATGGCTTAGTAGTGGACAGGTACAGTTGGACTTGATGATCTTAAAGGTCTTTTCCAACCAAATGATTCTATGATTCTATGAAAAGGTGTGAAAGACCCTGAGAGACACATGAGGCAAACAAGGCACCAGGTAAATTAAGTGATGTCAGAATTTTTTTTCTGTCTGTACCTAGTTTTCTTGATTTAAAAAAATTGAAGCGCTTTACCTACATTATATATATTTTTAGTATCATTAAGGTGTAATAATTACCCAAAGCAGCCCCCACCCAAACAATGGCAGCAGTTCTCTTTAGCAGTGAGGAGAAAACCCCAAGAATTTAAGGCCAGTAGTAATTTGCAACGTTCAATTTCCTGTGGTTTTCAAAAGAGTTACATTAAGCTAAATTATTTTTCTGTCCTTTTTCCCACTGATCATGTAGACAGCAACACATTTTTCTATTTATGCTGCTTGTTTTACCATTCTATCTCTGTTACTGGAGTACAGGAATTTGCTTATTCATTCAGTAATATTTTGCAAACATCCATTTTCACACTGTATTTGATTAAAAAAGCCATATGGCTCTGCATGACTGCGAAGCTCTGCTCATAGGTCCAAACTCAAGAGCTATGAAATGACTAGACTTGTCTACAGATTGTTTAGTCACTGGAGGCAAGATTTAATGAAACTGTTGTCTGTTATATTGTAGGAGCCTTTGTGAGCAATGCAGCTCATTATTTCTTGTCCTAAATGAATGTCTGCATTTTAGAAATAGCCTTAAGATTCTGTTGAATTAGGTTTGTGTATATATGTATATAATATATAAAAATATATGTATAAAGTATAATATTGACTTTTTAATATACAAATATATATGTAAAAATATAAACAATTATGATAGTTTCTGAGAGATGTGTAGGCTAAAGGAAGTTGGATGCAATCTTAATACAAAATAGAATGATTTCTAGAAATTCAGATTAAAAAAAAGGAAAATACCCCTTGCTATGGTGCCTTAGAGAGAACACTTTCGAATGAGATGAGCAACAGGGTTAATACTGATATTAAAGCACTTGCTGCCCCCCCTGCTTTCTTACGGAGTCCTTTGTTGCAGGTGAACAGGAAATGGATTATCCTAAAGTTGTGGGAGGACTTTTATCTGCTTATTAAGTAAAGACTGCAACACAGTTGCTGGTACAAACAAAGCCATAACCCTTTCCAAGAAACAGGAGTTTTGCCATGGACTTTCCTGGGGGGAAAAAAAACACAAACAAGAGAAGCCAAACCCTGCTCCATAATGTTTTCTTTCTCTTGGAGCTTAGTTTTAAGCTTCTTTTAGTTTTGATATGAATGATTAATACATTTAATCATAAAATAATTAAATTTTCATACACATATTATTACATTTCACCTGTGCAGACAAAATGGTAAGGGGTGACCACATGCCTAACAGCAGGGGAGACTGGTGTTATCAGCCTACCCTGCTGTTAATACTAGTGAAACAAAGTGAGGTGGAGCAGGACCTGACATACCAGTTCACCACTGTCAAAAGAGAGATGTTCTTCTCCTGTGCTCCATGTCAGCTTCTTCTCTCCCAGCTTCAATGAGATTTTCTACTGTTTACTTTGTGGCAGTTGAAAGGCTCATTCCATGTCTCTTTGTAACTAAGGATAGTTTTTGGTGAGGAGTTGGGTGTTGCTGGTAGTGAGTTAGATGGCCTTGCTGAGACATCAAGTAAGCACCAGAGCTGATAGGAAGGAGGAAGAAGGATCATGCAGCCAGATGCAAGAGCTGAGGGAAGGAAGCAGGGAGATGCGCAAGGTCGAGGGGGGAGAGGGGAGACAAGATTTCCCTTTTTTGTGCTAGATATGGTACAAAATTCTAGATTCTCCCATCTAAAACCTCGACTTCACTGTCACATAAGAGGTTCTATAGAAGTTAATTATTTTTTTAGCAAGTGATGCAAAGGGTACTGTCCTGGTTTCAGCTGAGTTAGAGTTACTTTTCTTCCTAGTAGCTGGCATAGTGCTGTGTTTTGGATTTAGTATGAGAAGAATGCTGATAACACACTGATGTTTTAGTTGTTGCTAAGTAATGCTTAGACTAGTCAAGGACTTTCTTTTTCAGCTTCCCATGCTCTGCCAGGTGCACAAGAAGTTGGGAGGGGGCACAGCCCAAGATAGTTGATCCAAATTGACCAAAGGGCTATTCCATACCATATGATGTCATGCTCAGTATATAAACCGAGGGGAGTTAGCCGGGGGGCAGCGATCGCTGCTCGGGGACTGGCTGGGTGTCGGTCGGCGGGTGGTGAGCGGTTGCATCACTTGTTTTCTTTTCCCTGGGTTTTGTTTGTCTCTCTCGTTCTCCTTTTCATTACAATTATTATTATTATTATTATTATTACTATTATTATTATTTTATTTCAATTATTAAACTGTTCTTATCTCAACCCATGGGTTTTCTTACTCTTGCCCTTCCGATTCTCTCCCCCATCCCACCGGGGAGGGGGAGGGTGAGCGAGCGGCTGCGTGGTGCTTAGTTGCCGAGTGGGGCTAAACCACGACAGGTACTTAAAACTATTGGAGTTATGCATGACAAAATCTTTAGCTGCCTAACACCAAATCCTGCAGGCTGTATTCAGTTCCGAAGTAAATTTTCCCCTGGCTTCAGTTTTTCTGGCAAGTTTTCAAGAATAAGTAGAAATCTTATCCAAGTGTCAGATTTGGACAATAGCCAATATTTTATAGAAATACACATGTAGAAAATAGGGAAAAGAGGCTAGCTTGACAAAGGGGCAGCTGGAAGTTGCATCTCTAAAAAGTCCCTCTACTGAAAGGCAAAGTGGTCTTGTATGTGGTGTTTTCTTGTTTGGAAATATGAAAACTTTGCATGTGTATACTTCTTTCAGTTTTCACTTGAGTTGTAAGTGAGTGCCTTTGAAAAGAAAAGCAGAAAGGGTGCAGTCTGTGATCCTTACATTCCTGAGGTGTGTCCTTTTATCTTCACAGGGTGGTTTTGTACTATCATGCCAGCTCCTGGACCTTTTATTGCCCTTTTAGCAGCCTACTCTAAGTTACAGTTCATTTACACTCAGCTAATCAGCAATTTTAATTTCTTCTTCTTGTTCAATAGGCACACTTGTTTGCAGCACATTACTGGAATTTTTTATATGAACACTGATTCCCTCCTGAGCTTTACACAGTGCTCTTTGCTATCACACTGCTGTTCTTCATAATAATTAATTTATTTTAACCAAACTTTTGGGAGATAAAGTACCATTATCTGAATTTTACAGATGCAAAACTGAGATATGTAGAAACAAGAATCAAAAGAATCTACTAATTCTGGGAGCACAGCTTGACAGTACTGGCTTGTTTTTTCTGAGTATCTGGTATTATAACAGCACTGTATTATATAAAAGTACTACTAATATAGTAGCACATTAAAAGCACTGTTTCCATTGATTTCAATTACTCCTGTCATGGATGAAGAACACACATTTGGTGATCACTTACAAAAAATTTCCTTTGAGTGACTTGCCCAGTGTATAAGGACTCTGTAAGTCAGTGATAGCATCTAATTCTTTAGGGCAGGTTTCAACTGCCTTATTCAAGAAATCATCCATTCTGTTTCTACTAACTTTTAATTCTTTTAATTACATAGCTCAGCCCACATAATGTAACAAATACTTCTGATTGTGGCAAAGAAGATAAAAAGATCTGACGTGAGAGATGCCAAACATTACAGGAAAGCTTTATGAAACAACAACCCAGGCATCATTAAAGTGGTTATTTGTTTCATGGCTGACTGCAAGCATATTAAGTAGAGAATCTGATTTGAGGAGACTTGTGAGGTCGTGAAGGTATTTCTGGAAATATCAGACTGAATTCTGTCACATTCAGTCTGACTCACTAAAATGAAGGGTAGTGACAATCATAGTGGCTGGACTCCTAAGTGTTGAAGTTGCACTGCACATGAATTTTTACCACATTAAGAATTTTTAATTTTTACCACATTAAGAATACACCTGCACCCTTCTGCCTTCTGCAGCAAATGAAGCAGTGGAGTCTAAAAAGTCTTCTATAAAAATTCTAGCACAGAACAGCTCCAAACTGTGCAGTCAGCTAGGGATCCTGTGGAACAATTTATCTGAAGTTCTTTTCTTTCAGTCCTCATTGTCCCCTCTCATTCCCACTTGAAATTCTCCTTCTCTCTGCTTATCAGGATGCTTCTAGGTATTACAATGACTTTTGCTTTAGTTAGGTTTATGGAGAACTTGCAAGTTCGAAGTCTTGTTTGGCTATTGAGGGATGATATTTTTCAGTGAAAAACAGTCAGCTGGATCTGTGCCTTGTGTACCAAGTTTTATCAGCTTGGCTGCTACCTGTAGACTCTCACGAGAACTGTTCATTGTTGATGAAATCGATGTTGTTGGTGGTTTGGAACACCCTGTAGATTTTATTTCTATCTGGCTTCTATTTAATTGGTTTTCTGCATGCATACACGAACTATAAAAATCTATTTATTTCAAGCAATCACAAACAGAATGGGAGGAAATGTTTCTATCCAAAACTTAATCCACAAAGGACACTTGGATCAAACAGTTATTTTTATCTGGCTATTTATAGTGACTAAATGTTATATGAATGTGTCTTGCAGGAGCTGTTTATAGACTGATGGTTGAATCTAGTCCTGATGGAAATATATGGAACTTTGCTGGCCACATTCAGTTATAACAGGTCTGGAACTGGGCCATTCAATTCAGTAGATTAGTGCAGGATATAAATTGGTGTTGAGCATGATTCACTGCAGTTATTAGGTGTGTGAATATGAAGAAAATAGAGTCTTGTGGAAAAAATACTAACAGCTAAAAATCAAAAGCAATATTTCCATTGGGTATTTCTCCAGTAGGTGTTCTATGAAGCGTTAATAATATGCAGTTAATTCTCTGAATGCAGCACGTGCACTCTTTTTTATCAGGGTTGTGAATGTTTGTGAAAACAGGGTCCTTTCAGCTCTTTACAAGACACTAAAAATTCTGTCTGCTTTTAAGGCTTGTGTTGTTCTCCTTCTGGTGGTTTGAAGGACGGTAGACTTCTAAGTTTGCTGAGTACACAGATGACTTGGATCAGCCCTGTCTCTAATACACATTGCAGATCCAGATTATACTACTTCAACACCTTATTATAATATATAACAGAACACAAGGTATATGTGCAGCAAATGTATTTATATGTACATGCTTTTCTTAAGACCTGAAGCCCCATTTCTTCATTCTATCTAAATTGCAGAACAGTCTTTCATTTATTCAGTCTACAAGCTTATGCACCTGTAGTTAATTGGATTGATAATTGGGTAAGATGGAATATTTTTAGGGAAATGGTAGAAATGTTGGGAGAAAATGACTGCACGACTTTCACTTGTGCTTTTGTTTGAGCAAGAATAAAAGGATATGACTATTATGTTATATTTAAGTGTAGGCCTATACAATCAGTACTCTGTAACTAGGCTCAGAATCTGTCCAATAGTATCCAGGAATTTTATTTTCAGTGATTACTGCACTATTTTTAATGAAAGGACATAGAACATCTTTACAGATAGTAATAATAGTTTTGCTGTATTTTTAAAGCAAGTTGTCAACAGCTGTGATGTAAAATTGGTTATTTCCTGGCAGTTAACACTCAAGTTTCCCATAATAAGATCTGTTTTCTTAGCAAACTGATGCCTTGGTACTGTAGGATTAAAATTCTAAATCATCTCAATGAAATGCCTATGTTTCCATTTTTAATTGTTGAAGTCAGAAAGGGAATAAAGCTACATAATTGTAAATGGGTTTGGATTTCAATTTAAAGAGAAAGCTGTCATCTTAAATAAGTCCAATAACTCGTGGGAGCCAAGATAATTTTCAAAACATAATAATTTTGAACAAAAAACCCCCAACAACCCAACCTCAAGTGATGTATATTTATAAACAGGAAAATCATTTTCAATTGAAGAGTAGTCTCTAGAGATCACTACACTTCCACAGTAAAACAATTCTCAGCTTGAATCCAATCCAGTTTCATAGCTTTCGACTGTCCTAGCATTGTACCCTTATCAGTTAAGACGCTAATTATTTCCCCTTTGACCATATCATCTGATTCTGGTGATATCAAAGCAAACTTAAGTGATTAAACATACAATTATTGGACATTTGACATCATCAAGTGGCAAGGTTCACTTTTTCCTCCTGTTCACTTATAATGCTATTGTCAAAGTACAGTAAAAGTCCTTTTGTATTGTGACTTAAATGGTACCTTTCTATAAACGCTGTGCATGCTTATTCCTTTCAGGAAGCAAAGGAGAAAAAAAAACATGTCGTGTTATGAATGTGGCTTTTTACACTCTGACTTAACCTTTAGAAAATGAAAAATACAAAGTCAAAAGGTAGTTATGTTAGAAAATATTCACCTGGATTGCTGTATTGATTTTTTTTTTAAAAGGGAAAGCCAATAGCATGTAGTTGCAAAATGCATTCATTAGCCCTAATGGCATGTTTCTAACACCAGTGCTCTAGCAGTCTTCCTCCCCGCCCCACTTTCCTTTTTAATGGTTACAGTCCAACATTTAGTAAAAAGTAAACTACTCCTTTTTTCTGTAACATAAATGATAAATTTGGTGTTATGTGAAGAGGTAATATTTATTTTACATTTCTATTGCTTTTCTGAGAAAAATAATAACAGAGAATCAGAACCCTTAATTAACTGTTCTTGGACTGTCAAGAACATGTGTTTGGGAAAAAAGGAGCACCTTTGGGCACCAACACAGTAGTCTAGATTCTCATTTTATTTTTATACCCATTTAAATAGTGCTGGACAGCATATAGAAAACTTAAGCAGAGAAGAGTTTACATTGGTGTTCCCCTTTGAAGTCTTTAGATTGACAGAGTAGTGTACAGCAGTCCATAGGTACACCTAGTGACCAGCAAAAGCCAATAGTAAATGGCTAGGGACACATTTTTGAGCAGACGTAAACCCAGAAATATACAGAACAGTAAGTTATTTGTGTTGCAGTATGGACACTAAAATATTATGAAAGTTGGAATTCTATTGGAACCTGATACAAAGGCTTTGAAATCAGTAGTTTTTTGTCTTTGATTTTGAAGTCCTTCAGATCAGTAGCAACTTCCGTTTTAAGTCTCATTCAAATCATGGTATTATCATCAGCCAAATGCTTTCCTAGCATCGCTGAAACATTTTTTCAGCACTGGTTTGTAGGAGAAAGAAACCACTTACTGAATCACTGAGACCACTTCCTGAACATTTTAATTTTACGGGAAAAAGAAAATAGTCATAGGATATTGAAAACAATAGGCTCAGCGCCTTTTTGCTGGGGGAAGTCTGACAGTAATGGTCTTTGATTTAAATACTGTTATGCAAAAGTAATTTATCTTTCTTTAGGAAATCTAGGAAAACAAGGAAAATGCTACTGAAGTTTCATCTGATGTTTTTCCCATTGTATTTATAAGGTCAGATTTATGATGTGAGTGTTTGTATCAGATATATAACTGTGAATCTGAAATGTGCTGTTCCTGAATATTCCATTAAAATATTGATTATTGCCTTTTTTTTCTGAAAAAAAAACCGACCAAAAAACCAAAACCAAAAAACAGCCAAACAACCAGAAATAAGTTAGTATCAGGATTTTTTTTACCCCAGTTGAGGTTATATTCTCCGAAAATTTAAAATAAATTCTGTGGAAGAAAGTCCAGAACTATATTCTATCCATATCCATTTATTAAAAAATACTTGTCTGATATGTGGACCATGTAACAGATCCTCAGAGACTGATTAAACATTTTGATAATTTAGTTAGAAATTGGCTATAAATATTTTAGATTGTGAATTGTTTTAATACTGAATGCTATGTGTTTGTGAGGAAAAGAGAATTTGGGAACCCTGTCTGTATCAGGATCTGTTTCTGCTAATATAAATCAATTAGGTTTTACAAAGGCTTATGCTACATTATGCTGATCAGCTAAAGCAGGCACTGACTGAAGCAGTTTCCTTGGCTGTCAAAAATCAATAAACAATAAAGATTATGGTCTTGAGAAGTATAATCAAGTTTTTTTGAGAATTATCTGAGATGCCAGAATTGGCATACTCAAATCTTGATACCTGTATCTAACTTAGACTTGAATATTCATTTTCATATGCTTGATCTCTCTAAGAACATGAAAATTCTTCATGTATTGCCTCTGCTTATCTATCTGTGGTGCTATGTATAACTAAAAGTTTGCTATTCATATTACTAAGAATTACTAAAAATGAAATCTGTTAGTAAAAGGTTACATGATATTGAAAGACTGGGCTATACAATGGCAGATGAAATTAAATGCTGATAAAAGTAAAGCAACTAACATGGGAAAAAAACATTTCCAGCTTTATATATTCAGGGATGATCTTTGAATTGATTATTATAATTCAAGAGAGAGATAACTCCATCATACTAGAGTTATGATAGTTAGCTCTGTGAGGACATCTGTTGAGTGCTGGGTAATGGTAAAATTGAATAAAATATTAGGAATTATTCGGAAAAGAATAGGAATCAACCATTGTTAAAACCATCATGCAGTTATATCTTCAATACTTGTTTGCACTTCTGACCCCATCAGCTAAAATTCACACAGTAGAACCAGAGAAGTCATAAAATAAGACAACAATGACAGTAAAAGAAATACCTAGATAGATTACAGTTCTTCATCTAGGAAAACAGGTAATGAAGGGAAATATGATAGATGCCTGTAAAATCTTGAGAGGCAGAGAGAAGAGGAATAGGGGTTGACTGTTTCTTCCAATGCAAAAATGAGGGGCCATAAATTAAGGTACAAGGTGACAGGCTTAAAACAAAGGCAATACATTTTCAAAAAGTCTAATTTGGCTGTGAAAATTTTTGTCATTGGACATTGTGGAAGCTAAATTTTACCTTGGTTTAGACAATTAGATAAATATGTGGAAGAAAAATCCATCAAGGGCTATTAAACACAGATATTACCTCTAGTTCAGGAAGTCTCTCCCGCAAATTGCTAGGAGCTGGAAGAATGTCATGGGAAAGTATTGCTGTATAATTGCTGTTTTAATACTCTTCCTTAGGCACTTACTCTTGGCTTTTGCTGGAAACAAGATATCAGGCTACCTTTGTTTTGACCTGCCATGGCTATTCTTATGATCTGCCCTGAAAATAGCAAGCATTCCTATTGAGTATTTTCCAGTGAAACTCAAAAATCAACATATTCCTAATGGGAATAACACTTAGTCCACAGAGATATCATGGTTCCAAATATTATCTGCCAAGTGCTTTTATGTCCTTTAAGGAAAAGTTTATGTATGCTTACATATAAATAAATATACGGGTGTGTTTACACACATATGTATGTGTGTATACATGCAAACACACCTACATATATAACATTATTGTCTTTGATTCCATCTGTGATGGTATGATCTTAAACATTTGTGCTTCTTTAAAAGCATTCATAAAGATGTGCTTAAAATCACAGTTTGACTAGTTCCATTGACTTCAAATAAGCTTTCATATTTTGCTGAAATAGGGTATGAGTGTGTACATTGGGCGTTATTATTACTAAAGGTAAAGTGACCCACTATTAGTCACCATTTCCATATCTTCTTACTACACTTAATTATTTTTCTTAGAAGTAAAAAGATATCAAATCAGTTTTCAGTTGGAATTCCCAAGCATTTCTAAACAACCATGATGTTTGGCCTATATTGTCCGTACAGTTTTCTTTAGTCTTGGCCAGTTTTATAATCTGATCCAGCAAACTCTTACTCCTGTAATGTTCTTCATTGACTTAACTGCTCATTCAGTGAAAGTTTGGACGACAAGGCCCTAAGTGTCCCTTCTTCGATTAAATCCAATCATTCATGCGCAAACGTAGACTGTATATTGCTGCTGTGAGATCACATACAGATGAGGACTTCTGGTAACAATGGTCCTGACACTGAAGAAAAGCTACCAAGGAGCATTTAGAGGAGTGTTCTGCAATGAATAGAATCTGTTTGAAAGGATCACTTCAAAATACAGTTTCAGCATTTTTAAATTAAGTTAAATTATTTGATATCTCTGGGACAAAATGGCAGTACGGAAACAAAGAGGAAAACCACACAAAACTACCACCTTTTATTCTCTTGGACTTTTTTGTTCGGCCTGTTTATTTGTTGAATTTTGTATGTTGCAGATCAAAATACTATTCTGAATTTACAAAATCAGTTTTGCTGCAACATGCAACAGAAAAAACCCCATGAAATATGTGATGTCAAGAATGTATTTTAAGAAACTTTATTTTAAAAAATCTTAGAATGCAAAGCTTTAGGAAGCATCTTCCATTAAATTCAGCTGAATTCATCCAGTTATCAACAGAATTTTATTGTCCTAGAAATGTTATATTAAGTAATAGATTTGTTTCTTTAGTTAATGGCCAGAAGGCCAAATCTTAGCCTTTTTTTTTTTTCTGTTTGGGCAGGATTCATAGTGCCTCACTTCAAGCACTTTTGTAAAAGTATGGTACTTAGACTATCTCTTCAGACATAATGGGAAGAGACAAGCACTTCCGTGGGGTGATTACTGAATGAAACTAAGCTTTAGATCTAAAGTTGTCTGGATGGAGAAAGTAATTATAAAATTGTTGCTTTTAGGTTTTCTTACATTGTTTGTTACAATGTCAGAGAATCAGATAATAATGTGATGCATGAATGTATGTGTGTGCAGCTGTATGTTTGCTGATAACCATTTCACTGCATAGCATACTCTGATCCAGTGGTGGATCAGAGACAATGGACATAGTAGAAAGACTTTCAAAAGAAAACACCAGCCCTGAAAGCCCTTATTCACAACCCTACTCTATATTTGTGCAAGACAAGGAGATACCATCATATTAATTTAACCTAACTGCCTGTGTAAGTCATGCAACTTTTATTCCACCTGTCACTGAAACCCATAATTTCAGTGCCAAGCCCATAACATCTTTTAGAGGATATAGCCACATGATAGACTAAAATATTTGCACATTTATACAGAGGCAAACAAAAGAAGATACTAAACCTTTTTTGGAGTGGTGGAACAGATGTTGTCTGGATCCAGCACCAGAATCCCCAGGGAAAAAAGTAATCTCCTCTGAAGTAAGTGTGCATCTGCCTGCTGCTTCTCCTGCTATGATGGATAGTTACAGGAAACAAACTGACTCAGCAATGATACAATGAATCTCAGTCCCTTCTCTACTCCTGCTACTTCCTCCTATTTAGAATTAGTAGATAGATACTCCGATTAAAACCTACTGTCCAGGTACAAACTATAACACTGATTAAATGGATTGTTTTGCCAAGGGAGATGTGGCTGAATTGCCCATTTTTCATTCAAATGTTCAAGCTTAGAGAAGTAGCTTCCAGCTCTAAATATATTGAATCACCATTAACCCAATGAAGAGGGTAGGAACACAGATATACACTTCTTATTAGATGAGCAGAGTTGCTTGTCTGATAATATGAACAATTAAATGGTGGTGTTTATTTAGATCCTTTTAAAATTAATTTGATTCCACATGACAAGGTGTTGATTAAACTCGAAACAAGAATTCAAGGTACCCATGTTAAAGTATTTGTACAGGTCTGGTAAGGGCCCACTACGCAAATGCTGTGCATAAATAATTAAAAAAGAAAAGGCAGAGAGGCTCACCAGAAATCAGGCTCACCAGAGTTATTACTTGTTCACAGTTGAATAGAAGCCGCTTCCCATAGGAATCAGTAATTGAACCCAGTTCATTCCACTCTGTAAAATGTAAAAGTAAAGCAAAAGGCTTTGAGAACAGGAAAATGCACATACAATTTAAGAGTGCTAAGTTTTGCTATGTGGAATACATTTCATGTGGGAAGAAAGTGCTTTGAAAACATGATAAAGTATCTAAATTTTATATTTGTAGCTCTGTTTATTTCAGTTACTATTCATTTTGGGTTTCTTTAGTACATAACAACTTACAATGTATTAAAAGAATTAAATGGATGTATTTGTGTTTGTTAGTCATGAGGTTTTGATGTAACTCTCCAGATATATAAAAGCTTTAAAATGGATTCACAGAGTTTTAAGGCTAAAAGAAATGGTTATGATTATCTAGTTTGACCACAGACTATTTCCCCTGGTGATTCCTCATTGACTCTGATGACCTGTGGCTCAACTACAGTAAATTTTATAGAAAGATAGTAGTAACAGAATGTGAATAATTTGCACATTTTATGTTTCATATGATAATCTTTAACGGTTTTCACCTTAAATGGTTTTCACATGCTGACTATTTGAATACACATGAGGGTTCAAGGCTTAATTCATAATTCGTTGTTTTATCTGTTAATAGATGTTGCAGTTCTTAGGACAGAGTAGTAAATTACTTGCTCAAATGAAAACAAATCTATGACAAAAATGGTAACAAAACCCCTTTATGTATATTGATTCTGGTCCCACCCACTCACTCTCCTCAAAATACTGCCTCCATTAAAGTATTTAGATGGGTGGTGTGTTTTCCAACACTTTTCATGAGATTTGAATGAATGGGCAAACTACCTGAAAGGACATCTCTCTTAAAATAGCATAAAATGAAAAAAAACCCCAAACCTTCCTCATATTAAAGAGGATATGGTGTAGACACCTGTGGGCTTTTACGGATAACAAGGAAAGCAATAAATGTCATAGCCAAACATAAACTGAACTTGCTTACTTGTCTTGATAATTGTATAGCAGCAATTTATACAGCAGTGTTTGAAACCGAGTAGAGTGTCTTACACTTTCGGTGGTCTTGTGCTAGGGATATCAAATAAGAGGCCTTAGAAATGCCTACAGTTTTCTTTGTCAAAGATACAGGAAATGAGGAAAATGGAATTCCATTTAGCAAGATTTGGGTGGGAAAGCATTTCGTTAAAATTATACTGCTCAAATTAATGAAATACTAGTTATAGTGAAGAGAAGATATAACGATTTTGGAAAGTGGTATTCTTTTAAGGATGGAGTTTTAAGAAAGAATCACAGTCACAAGAACCTGTTATTGCTCTTTACGTAAATGAGAAGAAGTTAAATTTCATGTGGCATCAAAACTAATGATTGACAGGACCATGTTATGCGTGAATTTGATTTTATACTCCAGTCACTCATAATTGGGGTTTTTTTGTTTGTTTTTTATATGTATCAACCCCCCAAAAATTATTAGTATTCTAGTTGTGGTGGGTTGACCCTGGCTGGATGCCAAGTGGCCACTAAAGCTGCTCTATCACTCCCCTCCTCAGCTGGACAAGGGAGAGAAAATATAGCAAAAAAGCTCGTGGGTCGAGATAAGGACAGAGAGATCACTCAGCAATTACCATCACAGGCAAAACAGACTCGACTTGGGGAAAATCAGTTTAATTTATTACCAATCAAAACTGAGTAGGGTAATGAGAAATAAAACCAAATCTTAAAACCTTAAATCTTAAAATCTTAATCTTCCTCCTACCCCTCCCCTCTTCCCGGGCTCAACTTCACTCCCCATTTTCTCTCCCTCTCCCTCAAGCAGCGCAGGGGGACAGGAAATGGGGGTTGTGGTCAGTTCATCACATGTTGTCTCTGCTGCTCCTTCCTCCTCAAGGGGAGGGACTCCTCACACTCTTCCCCTGCTCCAGCGTGGGGTCCCTCCCATGGGAGACAGTTCTCCATGAACTTCTCCAATGTGAGTCCTTCCCACAGGCTACAGTTCTTCACGAACTGCTCCAGCGTGGGTCCCTATGGGGGGTCACAAGTCCTGCCAGCAAACCTGCTCCAGTGTGGGCTCCTCTCTCTCCATGGGTCCACAGGTCCTGCCAGGAACTTGCTCCAGCGTGGGTTTCCCACGGGGTCACAGCCTCCTTCAGGCATCCACCTGCTCCTGCGTGGGGTCCTCCATGGGCTGCAGGTGGATATCTGCTCCCCCGCTAACCTCCATGGACTGCAGGGGTACAGCCTGCCTTACCATGGTCTTCACCACAGGCTGCAGGGGTACAGCCTGCCTTACCATGTTCTTCACCACAGGCTGCAGGGGAATCTCTGCTCCAGTGCCTGGAGCACCTCCTCCCCCTCCTTCTTCACTGACCTTGCTGTCTGCATAGACGTTCCTCTCACATATTCTCACTCCTCGCTCCAGCTGCAGTTTGTGTCCCATGGGTTTTTTTTTTCCCTTCTTCTCAAGTATGTTATCACAGAGGTGCTACCACCATCGCTGATTGTCTCTGCCTTGGCCAGCGGCAGGTCTGTCTTGGAGCCGGCTGGCATTGGCTCTATCGGACACAGGGGAAGCTTCTAGCAGCTTCTCACAGAACCCACCCCTGTAGCCCGCCTGGTACCAAAACCTTGCCACGCAAACCCAATACACTAGTAATATCTAATGCCATCAGTTTCATTCAGTCTGTTAACATGGAACATGAATGAATGCACTCAGTTTTATGAATGAAGTTCCCAGTAGTGCAGAGATACTTCAAAGCAACCGTGGTGACAAATGGTTTTGGACTCGGTTTTGGTTTTGACATTGCTTTTGGACTCTTAAGAAGGTCAGAAGTTAAGGATAAGTTCTGTTCGAGTCAGGAGGAGAATATTAACACATGTATTGGAGTCATATTGTCCTCTAATGTCTGGTTTAAAGATAAGGAACCTGCCTCTACAAGGGACACTAAAAGTCTTCTTTCCTACGTTCAGGCCTGTATTCCTTGACCTGAAAGATAATGATTGCAGTCTCAAATCTTTTTCAGGTCTGTGTCCATGTGTTTGTGTGTGAAAGATTTACAGAACAATACATCTGCAAAATACAGTTGCATTAATTTAGTAGGGAAAGCCCTATACAAAATAACCATTACTAGTTAGACAGTAATCCACAACACTGAGGAGAATGTTACTTGCTTCTTCAGAAATTAATTTGCCATTTCTGCTTCACTAAGAGATCGTTAAGTGTTGTGATGCAACAGAAGTAATTCCTTTCCCCTCCACCACAAGCAGTGAAAGGAGAAATTTCACTAAGTAATGCTTTTTGTATAGCCTCCTGATCTTAGTGCTGTAGGTGTATGCTAATCTGTTAAATGTTTCTTTTATTTATTGCTTGAAGCAGAGCCTACTGCAAATTGTATTTCCTTCTGTAGTAATTTTAAGTGAATAAATGCAGAGATCCTGGCACATAGTCCACTGGTATGAAAGGGAAGGAGATGCATGGTTTAACTGTTTATAACTATATTATTTTCTGGTGTTTTGGCTGCTCATGATGATTGTCATTTGCTTTCTTTTGACCAGACAGCTAATTAACTTTCCATAAATATTTATTGGCATGTGAGTTATATGTGAAATTCAACTCAATCCAAAGGTAAATCTTAAAACTGTGAATGCTTCAGGTCTTAACTGTAAACTCAGCAACAGAGCTTAGCACACAGTGTGTGCTAATCCCACTCTGATTGGAAGCTGTAAATTTTCATTTCAGCACCACTGGGTCAGTTTGAGTTCAGTTACGTTGCAGAATGAAGCAGTTTACATGTTACATTACCACTGCATGCTAACTCATTCTTTCAGTATTGAGGAACTGATTACCAAATGACATTTGTGGAGGTAGAATCTCAATGAATATGAAAGTCCTGTTCTACAGACAAGATATAAATACCATTTTGGGAAGTATTTAAGCATTTGGGAAGTATTTAAGCAACTAAATTGAGACAATTTTCATTTTAACATATATATTTTGAATTTTAATAATATTAATAATTTTTATTTTAACAATAATAATAATTATTATTTTATTTTAATAAGACACTTTAAGAATTTGTGACTCCTAATAACATGCTTTTTAAGTGTTAGTTTGAAATTCAAAAGCCCCCCAGGTTACTTGCATGTAACTGAAAATAGATTTCAACCAGTGTTTATGGTTGCAAAAAAGTGTCTGTTAGATTTATTCCCAAAGTGCTATTTGCATTTTAGTGAAATGATCTGTAGCAAATTTAAAGATTCATGCAAGAAAGACAAATCACTTTCTCAGACTAAAAATGCATCACTGGTGATGCATCATTGTCTTTTATACCTTTGTCATCATATCTCATAACACTTATACGCAAACTTGTGCACTACTCAGAGGGTTTAGTAAATTTTATTTTTCAGTGATTTATGACTGTTGCTCTTTTTTGCATGATTCTGCAGAAGAGAGATCCCGCCTACCTGCAATATTATTTAGATCATGTGTTTAGTAACAGGAACTAGTTTATATGCAACTAGGAACTTCAGGCTGAGCTCAGAGGGTATGAAGTCATGCAGAGCAGTATGAAGTCCAGCTGGAGGCCAACAACTAGCAGTGTATCCCAGGGGTCAATAGTGGGCCCAATACTGTTGAATGTCATCATTAATGGTTTGGATTATGAGGCAGACTGTACCCTTGGCAAGTTTGCTGATGACACCAAACTGGGAGGAATGGCTGATACAGCAGAGGGTTATGCTGCCATCCAGAGGGACCTCAACAGGCTGGAAAAATGGGCTAACAGGAACCTCATGAAGCTCAAGATAGGGAAGTGCAAAGTCCTGCACCTGGGTAGGAAAAACCCTATGCACCAGTACGTGCTGGGGACCGACCAGCTGGAAAACAGCTTTGTAGAAAAGGACCTGGGGATCCTGGTGGAAACCAAATTGAACATGAGCCAGCAATGTGCCCTTGCAGCAAAGAAGGCTAAGGCTATCCTGGGCTGCATTAGAAGGTGTGTTACCAGCAGGTCGAGGGAGATGATCCTTCCCCTCTACTCAGCAGTGGTGAGGCCACACCTGGAGTACTTTGTCCGGCTCTGGGCTCCCCAGTATAAGAGAGACATGGACATACTGGAGAGAGTCTAGCAAAGGGCCACTAAGATGATTATGGGACTGGTGGAAAGGCTGAGAGAGCAGGGACTGTTTAGCCTAGAGAAAAGTAGTCTTGGGGGGATTTCAGCAGTATATATAAATATCTGAAGGGAAGGTGTAAAGATGGGGCCAGGCTCTTTTCAGTGGTGTCCAGTGACAGGACAAGAAACAATGGGCACAAACAGGAGCCCAGGAGACAGGAGGTTTTGTTTGAATGTGTGGGTGATTGAGCACTGGCACAGGTTGCCCAGGGAGGTTGTGGAGTCTCCTCCTTGGAGATACTCAAAAGCCATCTGGAAGTGGTCCTGGGTGTGCAGAGTCACCTGCTGTAGGTGACTCTGCTTGAGCAGAGGGGTTGGACAAGATGATCTCCAGAGGTCCCTTCCAACTTCAGTCATTCTGTGTACCTCTTAAAATTAAAATTATTCAATTAAAATAACTAAATAAAATAAAACACCTCATTGCCAAAAATGGGGTGTAACTTTGATGAATAATTGTTGTGTTGCTTCACCAAGTGTTTTGGCAGAATAGCGGGGCATGGAAGGATGTGTTCTCAACATTCATTGACTTTAATTTCTCATCTTGTGCCTGTTTTGTTTTTTTTACTGGCATAACACTGCCAGCAATAGGAAAGTCAGCAGAGGAATTACAGACAACAGAGCTAGAAATTACACCTCAGTTGGTAGAATTTCATCACTGTGATAGCAGTCTCCCTCAGTTAAGGATTTGGTGCTAAGAGCATCAGGAAGCATTTTTAGCAAGATAAATATTTACAGAGCAATGTCCATTACTGCAGACTATGAATAATGCCAGCCTAAAACCACATGTACCCTTGGTCTGGCTCATGACTGTGGTTAAACTTCTCTCTGCTGCTGTTTGAACTGCTTGAAGACAGCCAGCCACACTCATTTGGATTAAAAAAAATACGGTGAAGAAAAATATTTCCAACTTTTCTGTGTTCTCTTTTCTGTCATATTTGGAAGCTGGCAGAGGTGTACTGAAGAAGTTATACTTACATGCAGAGAACTNTCTTTTTTGCATGATTCTGCAGAAGAGAGATCCCGCCTACCTGCAATATTATTTAGATCATGTGTTTAGTAACAGGAACTAGTTTATATGCAACTAGGAACTTCAGGCTGAGCTCAGAGGGTATGAAGTCATGCAGAGCAGTATGAAGTCCAGCTGGAGGCCAACAACTAGCAGTGTATCCCAGGGGTCAATAGTGGGCCCAATACTGTTGAATGTCATCATTAATGGTTTGGATTATGAGGCAGACTGTACCCTTGGCAAGTTTGCTGATGACACCAAACTGGGAGGAATGGCTGATACAGCAGAGGGTTATGCTGCCATCCAGAGGGACCTCAACAGGCTGGAAAAATGGGCTAACAGGAACCTCATGAAGCTCAAGATAGGGAAGTGCAAAGTCCTGCACCTGGGTAGGAAAAACCCTATGCACCAGTACGTGCTGGGGACCGACCAGCTGGAAAACAGCTTTGTAGAAAAGGACCTGGGGATCCTGGTGGAAACCAAATTGAACATGAGCCAGCAATGTGCCCTTGCAGCAAAGAAGGCTAAGGCTATCCTGGGCTGCATTAGAAGGTGTGTTACCAGCAGGTCGAGGGAGATGATCCTTCCCCTCTACTCAGCAGTGGTGAGGCCACACCTGGAGTACTTTGTCCGGCTCTGGGCTCCCCAGTATAAGAGAGACATGGACATACTGGAGAGAGTCTAGCAAAGGGCCACTAAGATGATTATGGGACTGGTGGAAAGGCTGAGAGAGCAGGGACTGTTTAGCCTAGAGAAAAGTAGTCTTGGGGGGATTTCAGCAGTATATATAAATATCTGAAGGGAAGGTGTAAAGATGGGGCCAGGCTCTTTTCAGTGGTGTCCAGTGACAGGACAAGAAACAATGGGCACAAACAGGAGCCCAGGAGACAGGAGGTTTTGTTTGAATGTGTGGGTGATTGAGCACTGGCACAGGTTGCCCAGGGAGGTTGTGGAGTCTCCTCCTTGGAGATACTCAAAAGCCATCTGGAAGTGGTCCTGGGTGTGCAGAGTCACCTGCTGTAGGTGACTCTGCTTGAGCAGAGGGGTTGGACAAGATGATCTCCAGAGGTCCCTTCCAACTTCAGTCATTCTGTGTACCTCTTAAAATTAAAATTATTCAATTAAAATAACTAAATAAAATAAAACACCTCATTGCCAAAAATGGGGTGTAACTTTGATGAATAATTGTTGTGTTGCTTCACCAAGTGTTTTGGCAGAATAGCGGGGCATGGAAGGATGTGTTCTCAACATTCATTGACTTTAATTTCTCATCTTGTGCCTGTTTTGTTTTTTTTACTGGCATAACACTGCCAGCAATAGGAAAGTCAGCAGAGGAATTACAGACAACAGAGCTAGAAATTACACCTCAGTTGGTAGAATTTCATCACTGTGATAGCAGTCTCCCTCAGTTAAGGATTTGGTGCTAAGAGCATCAGGAAGCATTTTTAGCAAGATAAATATTTACAGAGCAATGTCCATTACTGCAGACTATGAATAATGCCAGCCTAAAACCACATGTACCCTTGGTCTGGCTCATGACTGTGGTTAAACTTCTCTCTGCTGCTGTTTGAACTGCTTGAAGACAGCCAGCCACACTCATTTGGATTAAAAAAAATACGGTGAAGAAAAATATTTCCAACTTTTCTGTGTTCTCTTTTCTGTCATATTTGGAAGCTGGCAGAGGTGTACTGAAGAAGTTATACTTACATGCAGAGAACTTCATAAATATCAGCCGCCTTACTTTAATTCTGCCTGGCTGGTTCTTGGTTTAGAGAACCTGGAGGCCAGATGCTGCAGGGAGGATAGACTTCCTGGCAATAACCCAACTTTGTAAAAAAGAAAAATGCTCTGCAGAGAATGATGAAGAGCTGGCTTTCCAAAGTTTGGAATAATTTCATCAATTTACAACTAAAGCACGACCAGTGATAGTTACCATATACATCTATTATAGCAAATGAAACAGATTATAGTAGGCAGCTGAAATATTCTTATTCTAAACAGCAAATAACTGAAAGAATAACAAGTCTGGAGTTTGAAGGAGGAACATGTAGGGAGTTAGGTGCTGCTAGATACTAGCTGACTCATTGATACGAAGGCCAGTAAGAAGTCCCCTTTAATAACTTGTCTTGCTTTATAGTTATGAAGATCTATCATTTCATTAGAGCGAGTCATACTTCTGAGGACAAGAGGTCACTGTAGAACTGGTGCCACACTGTTGAGAGGTGGTAGAGGCAGAAATATACTAGTTGTGATGGTTAGATGTGACTAAATCTCTCCATTTTTGTGAGTACTGCCTTAGGCTTCCAGGAAAAAAAGCCAGTTTAGCTATGGCACATGAAATAATCTGAAGACCTTTTAAATTAAATTAAAATGTAGGAAGCATCAATTTATACAAGCACAAAAATAGATGGAAGAGTTTCATTATTTTGAGGTATCTGCCATGAAAAATGTACGATTTTACAACTATTGCAAATCCTTCTCAGATATCTTTTCTTTCACATTTATGGGCCAGGATGAAAATTTGTAAGAAAAATCTAGTTTAACACACTTTTTAATGGATGTTATTAAAATAATAATAGGCAAACAAGCAAACATGTTATAATGAATAGTTCAGTAATCAAACTGAACTCATAACTAGCCATGAATGAATCTGTTGACTTTCAAATCAGCACAGAAGATGTCAAAACAAATGATGAAGTTGATGCAAGAAAAAGTTGTTTTCTTTTTCAGTCCTGTGTCAGAACTTTGAAGGAGCAACTTATTTCCTTTAATCTAAAACCCTAAAAAGCTACTTAGTGTTATAACAGTGGTCTTTATGTAACTGGTGAAGGACACAACTACCAGCTCTGCTCTGAAATAATTTACAGAGATAGATCACATAGTATATGTGGAAAAATCAATCTAGTAAAGTTTCTGAGAAGCGCAGAGATATATAGGTTTCTTTATGGCCCACAACTTGAGTTTCTCCAAATCTCACTGCTGT
>VYZW01025361.1:4335-25510 GCA_013401315.1 Balaeniceps rex
AAAACAGTCATCATAACTGGTTTTATGTATGGCCTGGAAAAGGCCATTACCAGACACTACGGAAACCCGGTTTCTGTTTGTCACATATCTGTAATCATATTGAGCAAGCTCAAAGGAAGAAAGCAAGCATTAAATGATGACAGAATGGCATTGTCATTATTTTGAGTTAAAATTAGTTATCCCAGAAAGGGTGTTTGAGGATTAATGTTTCCACAGTACTCTGCAAACGTAAGGACTTATGAGTTATAGATTATGATAAAAATACTCACAATGTTCCTCATGTGTTTCAACATTATTGTCAGACGGGTGCTCTCATAGGATATGACTAATTGTACTCCAGGCTTATGATCAGTTGTCTGAGGACCTAAAAAAGGCCAGATAGTTTGATTTTTCAGTTAACAGCTCAGTGGAAGTACATCTGTAAAATATTGCAGTACACATGAACTAATATATAAAAAGAACATATTGCGTGCTTAAATCAGGATGAAATTAGAAAACATGGATAAGGAGTGTGATGGAAGAAAGTGGTCTGACGTGCAGTGCTTATTTTCTTTCCTGTTTATACATGGACAGTGAGATTTTTTGTTTTCTAATTGCCATCAATCTGAATTTCAGTGGGAAATTTCTGCTTGAGTAACAAATAATCGGGTTTGGGGGTTTTTTTTGCAATCATTGATGGCACTAGTCAATATTGTTGCAATTCTTCTGTCTGGTTAAAAACATTGGATTTTTTTTTTTTCAGTTCCCAGCAGAAAGAAAAACAAAAAGAAAAAAAAGAGCAAGTTTCCAGAGCAGTTCCAAAACAACATCTATATCTGTCATATATAAATTCTCCCTTCCTCATTCTGTATTTTTCCTGTTCCAGGCTGGTTTTCATGCAACCCATTGCTTTCATAGATTTTTTTCTACTAAGATGGATTTTCAGAGTTTGATTCCATTCCCACTGAAAAAAACATTTTTCAGTTTCCAAGCAAGAAAGATCAGTCTCATAATGTGGAAGAAATGACTAAGCATATCCTGTGCCTCTTTCTGCTGGAGGCATTGAGCCAGCTGTCTTCCCTGCCAAAAAGGTGTGTCCTTGAAGTTGGTGACAGATGTCTTTTACCACGGTATACCAGGTAATGGTGAACACAACAACCTCTCCTCAATATCTGACCTTCTTATTTTGCAGTGTTAAGCCTGAGCAGGGTGGACATGAGCCATTTTTCACCACTTGGTCTGAGACCCTGGGTTCTCCCCATGTGGTCATCATCAAAGATGGTCCAGACACTGCCTGTGTGAACTCGTCTGGTTTTACTTATGCAAACACGGCTTCATTTAATTAGACCAAAACTGTGTTACAACCAGTATTATATATTTACTATATTTGGAAAAATAAGAACTCAATCCTGTCAACCTTACAACAAAATAGTGATCTCTCATGAGTGGCTGACCTTGAGACCTCAGACGGAAAAGTCCTGCTCCCCTGCACGCACATTGGGATCTGCCAGTGACACACCAGCCTTAAACCCACCGCAGGGTGAGACAATGACACGAGACAAAACAACATAGTCGTAGTTAATTTTTTAAATAGAAACATATGTTTTAAGAAGTGGAAGGAATGAGAAAGGACGATGAGAATGAAAGAACTACCATCACACGCGAGGGTTATGCGCTAGCAAGAAGAGGCTTTTCAGAGAGCATCAGGACTGTTCATCCTCAACAGCAGGCAGGACTCCCATGTCTTCCTTTCAGCCTCAGCAGACACCTGTGCACTCTCTGCCGCGCTCTTGCTCTCTCTTTTCCACATGTACCAGAGCTGTTACAGCCAGGGTTGTGAGAGCAGGAAATCAAACTCCCTCCCCTCAGCCTTTACTCTGTTATTCAACAGAAGAGACAGCAGAGGGGAAGTTGTGATGAATAAGCCATGTTGGCTGTATTTTTCTGAAGAAACCAAATGTGTAACCTCTGGAGTGAACAGAGGCTAAAATAACTGCTAAGCAGATAGAATTACAGTGGTGTCATGTACTATTGACAGCCAGAGAGCTAGTGCAATTGCCATTTATCCTAAGGAAAGGAATTCAAATGAATTAAAAATAACAGAGTGTGTACATACAACTGCCATAATATAATTTTTCCAAGCAGCCTGGATATCAACACTTCTGAGTTTATGTTTGGACTGGAATTTTAGAATATGAATCCATCTCCAATTTCTTCCCTTTAGAGATTACAAAAATACATTTTTAATCACATCTTAATTAGAGGAGGGCCTGAAACAGACTCTTGAAGAATTGAAATCTTATGAAGAAATCACAAAGCTGGGACTTAGAAGACTGAGGTGCAGTTCTTCATTTGTTATTCTCCTTTATGAACTTTGACAAATCACTTAGCCAGACTGTACCTTATTTCATTTCTTGTTGCATGCAAGTAAAGACAGGGAGGAATAGGGGATGAAAACTCTATGAACCAGACAGTGTTGAGTTTTTTTCAGGGTAACAAAAAGCCCACAAAAATCGGTTCTTCCTGCCATCATGCAAAGCCATTTTACCATATATTTTTTAAGTAAGTTGTGGGTCCTTTTTCCTTTAAACTGCAGCAGGAAAGGTAGAATCCTAGACCATTAAACACAGTGTAACACAAGGGGATTTGTGTTTTAACATAAAGGCACAATTCACTTGCAGGGCTCTGTTAATTTTGTGAATTGCAATGGGTCATCCTGAGCGGTTTAGCAAGAGCAACAGATTTCAGAGGCTAAATTACATCATTAGAATTCAGCTGAACACTGTGCCTTTCCTCTCCTACCAGTACTACCAGTGCCTTTTTCTGCACTAAAGTTTTATAGTGTGAATGCTTATATCCAGTCAAGGAATTTCTCTGTGGGAGCTGGCATTTAGAAAAAACAAATGTACATAAGTTTCTAACCAAGCTGAAAATAATGAAAAACATGGGAGGGGAAAATGCATTTCTAATTTGAGTATGTAAAATGAAGTCTGAAACAGACACTATGGCACAGCTATTACTAAAATATTTGCTCTTGCTATGTAATAAATTGAGTACTAATGGAAAAAATTAAAAAATTAAAAGGAAGGAAAAGAAAAAAATAACAGAGTGCAGGGAATCTGATAAACATGGAAGCAACTTCTATTGCTAATATTTCATAATAAAAGACAGTTACTGTTAGCTACACTCAGCTGTTATATTTTAGGTTTCCCACATTCAGTGCTAAATCATAGACTCTTTGAAGTCTAGGTGATTTTAGCTTCAAATGATAATAAAATACACATACAATAATTACTTCCAGTCTATCCAGCTTGGGCAGATGGACTTGAGCTCAGGCCCTGCATTTTTAGGAATTTTCATGCTCCACTTGCACTCCATTATAGGCAGAGACCAAATGCTGGTCTGTTATAGATACAGGACAAAGCTCCACAGGCTTCAGCTGAAGCAAGATTTCCCTCCCAGGGATTGATTCTTTGCTCACTGGTGTCAATGCAAAAGCTGTCAAATACCAAACGAGGACCCTGGAGTGCTTGTAGTGTTTTTCTATATGACTTGTGCCTGTGTGTCCCAGCACTCCGCAGTGGAAGTCAGCCACCAATCCCTACTGCAGAAAAACTCAAACACTGTGCCAGTTTATAATCTCTTTTACCAAGCAACGTAAACACGAGAAAACTGTGGGTCCTTTCTTCTTTTTGAATGACAAAATAACAGCAATTAGCATTCAAATTTCTACTGAAGGTGGAATGATCTTCAGAGTAGTCAAGTATGCAGTTCTTTTCTTTACCTCGATGGTCTTTTCTAGCATGTTGGAGAACTACCAGCTCTATATTCTATCATTTGTGCAATGTTTTCATTAGCAGCATTTTAAAACAAGCTCCACATTACACTTTGCAAGATGCATGAGAAATATAAACAGCAAGGAAGATGCTACACAGAAGACTGACAAAATCAATAGGGAAACTATAATTTAATAATACATTGCATTTCACACGTGGACTGCAAAGCAATGTGAAAATGCTAATTAACTAAGTGTCACAGCACTACCATTAGGGAGTTAAGTGTTCTGTATTCTGCACCCTCAGATTTTTCTTAGACCTTTCTTCTTGGTGACAGCCTGTTTTGACATCTGGCACCAAAGGCTACTGGAACCTGTTTGGTTTTCCAGGGCCAGGGTTGAACGCCCCAAGCCAACCATCTGCCTGCTTTAGCTACAGCTTGGGTTTATGAGCCTCCCATGTACCCAACTTCAGATAGTCAGCTGTAAATACATCAACTGACTATCTATCTCACTGGTTTCGTCCCACAAGCCAGCAAGAGGTGCTTATGGCCAGCAAAACTGCCTAAATGCAACTAAAGTAGGAATGCAACTTGTGGCAAAAGCTTTACATGAAGAACGAGCAACTGCAGCAGATCGAAACACTATGTAACATGAGCAAAATAGCCTACTCTCCTCAGGAACTATTCATAAGGACTGCGATTCTGCATGGAGAGGCATACCGTATGATAGTCTTTTTGGAAAGCTTGGATCTTCCTTTAGAAGGACACAGAGCCAGTTTCTCTACTGCACTAAATGGACAGAAGCCCACTGAAATGCATGGAGCTCTAGTCAAACATGCCAGAACTGGAGCTGGGTCGTGCACTGTTATAACCAATAGCGAAGACTTCGTGATTTCATAACTTTGGCAAAACAGTCTGAATTATTAATCTTTTCAGGAGATATAAACTCAAGAAAGGAAAAACAAACAAGATTGATATAAAAATGCTTTTGATAAATTTTCTTTCTTCCTTTTTTTTAAAGGGCCTTTATAAAAGGCTGTCTGTGAAATCATTCCTGATATCTGCTCTCACTCCTTTGTAGTGAGCTTGGTATAATGAGATGCTGACAATATTCAGTATAATTCAGAATTCACCCCACTGGGAGTACTGAATCAGTATTCATGCCAAAGTAAATTTAGCACTGATTTTTAATCTCTTCATTGCTAGGAGCACAGTACAAATTCATAAATTTTCATTTTTATTTTACTTTAGTAAGTGTAATTACCTACAACATTTATAAATTAAAGCAGTGTAAGAGAAAGATGCTGTCTTGATCAAAATTCATAACCTGCTTCTATTGGGCATTCATTTTATTTTATATTGATCCTAACTAAGAGACAGATGATTTGCTTGCGTAAAGGCTGAGAGAGAAATCACCAGATTCATGGAAAGCTACAGCCCATATTAAACCTGAGTTATTCTTCAAAACAGGCAAAAATTAAGGCCCTTATAAGCTCATAAAGCAATGAAAGCTGTGGGGGAAGGATGTATTCTTTTCATGGAAATTGCCTCTCTCCTGCAGGATCAGTGAACTTAATTCCTGCCCCAGACTGGCTATGGCATTACTACAGGGCTTACTTTCAAATCAAGAGTGTTTCAGGGCTCCCTGTATTGGGTTTGTATGGCAAGGTTTTGGGAGCGGGGGGGGCCTACAGCGGTGGCTTCGGTAAGAAGCTGCTAGAAGCTTTCCCCATGTCCGATAGAGCCAATGCCGGCCAGCTCCAAGACGGACCTGCTGCTGGCCAAGGCCAAGCCCAAGCCCATCAGTGATGGTGGTAGCGCCTCTGTGATAACATATTTAAGGGGGGGGAGGGAAACGCGGCACAAATGCAGCCAGAGAAAGGAATGAGGATATGTGAGAGAAACAACTCTGAAGACACCAAGGTCAGTGAAGAAGGAGGAGGAGGTGCTCAGGTGCCAGAATGGCGATTCCCCTGCAGCCCATGGTGAAGACCATGGTGAGGCAGGCTGTCCCCCTGCAGCCCATGGAGGTTAACGGTGGAGCAGATATCCACCTGCAGCCTGTGGAGGACCCCTTGCCAGAGCAGGTGTATGTGCCCAAAGGAGGCTGTGACCCCATGGGAAGCATGTACTGGAGCAGGCTCCTGGCAGGACCTGTGGACCCTTGAAGAGAGAGGAGCCCATGCTGGAGCAGGTTTGCTGGCAGGACTTGTGACCCCGCGGGGGAACAACACTGGAGCAGTCTGCTCCTGAAGGACTGTCTCCCGTGGGAGGGACCCGCGCTGGAGCAGTTTGTGAAGAACTGCAGCCCATGGGAAGGACCTACGTTGGAGAAGTTCATGGAGGACTGTCTCCCGTGGGAGGGACCCCACGCTGGAGCAGGGGAAGAGTGTGAGGAGTCCTCCCCCTGAGGAGGAAGGAGGCAGAGACAATGTGTGATGAACTGACCCCAACCCCCATTCCCTGTCCCCCTGCGCTGCTCAGGAGGGAGGAGGTAAGAAATCGGGAGTGGAGTTGAGCCTGGAAAGAAGGGAGGGGTGGGGAGAAGGTGTTCTAAGATTTAGGTTTTATTTCTTATTATCCTACTCTGATTTGACAGGTAATAAATTAATTTTTTTTTTCCCAAGTCAAGTCTCTTTTGCCTGTGACTGTAATTGCTGAGTGATCTCTCTCCCTGTCCTTATCTTGACCCACGAGCTTTTTGTATTTTTTCTCTCCCCTGTCCAGTTGAGAAGGGGAGTGATAGAGCGGCTTTGGTGGGCACCTGGCATCCAGCCAGGGTCAACCCACCACACACCCTCAGCAAACAAAAGCCTCCAGGGCCACTGCGCTCTTCCAGCAACTCCTTGTTTGCTGCCTGGCAGCTTGGCATGATCAGTCACCTCCTGCCTTAGCTGGACTTGTGTCTTCTCCTTCTCACAGGACAGATGATAATAGGGTGCAGAATGCCATGCAGCAAAGATCTAAGTGAGCTAGCTAGGGTATGGCAGCAGCCTAACTCCAACAACGAGGGGTGAAGCATGGACTAACATATATGAAAATAATTTTTCAGGTGGGTAATTAGCATGTGCATGGCTGGTCTTCCTCTGACAGCTGAGCCAGCTCATTTACAGCTAAGCTCACCTACTTCCATAGTTCACTGTGATCAGCAGTTGACCAGGTGCATTCCCTTCCTCGCTGACCAGAAGTGGTACCATACCCAGACCAGCTCAGCCCGTTATTCTCGTTCTCTGTTTTCACAGAGTCTAAAATCATTGGGTCCTGATTTGGACCTTGTGTGCTACTGGTATTCTATCAATAAATGACAGCGATGAATTTTCTATGCCAAAGGGAGGTGGGGTTTTTTTGTTTGTTTTTTTTTTTTTCGTGTGTTAAACAAAGGGTTTGCCCTGAGTCTAGAACTGAAGTATCCAAACTTTAAAAGGCAGAGTTCCAGAGCAGGAAAAAAAAAATCCCTCTGTAACCATACTGCTTGAGGCCAGAGACACATTAATCTCCCCCAACCAGGTTGTGACCTTCACCTCCAATAACTGTATAGTGAACCAGCAGGTTGGGTTACCTGTCACATAGCTTTCATCAAACACCCACTAAACACATTCTTACCTCTGTTTCTTTATTTTTTTCTCTGATTTTGATGTCATTGACCACAAAAATAAAGGACTTACCCTTCAGACTCGGGACACCACTGTAGGAATGGTGAGGCTGTAATTTATTTCTCAACTTTATTACAGACTCAGTTCATGCTTTTGCATAAGACTTTTATACCCAGATTCTCTGTAATAATTAGGCACCTAAATATTAGTGAAATGTCAAAATCTTTCTAAAGACCTCTGACTTTAGCTCCCTTACGTCTCAGCTCACTCTCACATGTCTGCATCTTCGGTTAGTCTACAGAGAGAGGCAACCCATGGACCCAGACTACATGTTACATTTGAACTCTGGTTTGGATTTTTTATGACAAGATTTAGCTTTGTATATTCCTAACACCTAGGACATGTTTGCATTATCTCCTTGTTTCTTTGTAAAAGTTAGAGCAACCATTAGTAATTTCCAATAGTCATAATGGATTTAATACGATAATGGCATGCCCTAATCAAATAAACTCTACACAGGGGGAATCTTCCAAAGGCTGAGAAGCCAGAATGGGATTTATTTTGTTCTGATGGATTAAAAAAAAATGGTCCCAGCAAAAGAGATAATAAAGCCCCTGTCTGCAGAGAGATTAAATTAACTTAATGGACATACAAACTAAATATGCGGAGATACTTGCACTCCTTTCTGAAATGTGGATAACTGGTGATCTTGGAAACTATCCTATCACTTGGAGCACATAACAACCAGCTGAATTGTTGCGGTGCAGCATGCAGCTGCAGGCTTCTTTATGAGATTTTATTTTGCCTAAAAACTGACTATGGAAGATTATTTTCAATGCAGAACTAGTGCAGTGGAAGACAATAAACATTCTCAGTTTACATTTTATGGTTTATGCTTTAGCTCTTAATGGTGTAATGCCAGATATTAGATTAAATTAGGTGCTGGACAGAAGAAGGAAATGGGTTAAGTATTTAGATAGGCTAAGGGAACAGTGCAGAATCTCATTTAGTAAGAAGTGAATTACACTATCATTAATAATGTATGCCTAGGCATTAACATAATGTTCTGTTATTTACCTGCTCCACTCATTGTGAAAATTACTTTAGAAGTCATCACTGATTTTCTTCGCCTGTCCAAGCACACATTGTGCTTTGTCATGACTCAGATCCTTTCCTCCAGATTCTTCTCTGAAGATTTTTTTTGTAAAACAAGAAACCTGTCACAGTTTGTGTAAATAAATTTTTACTTTGCATATAGGCATGTTTATTCAAAAAGAAATGAAGCAAGGCCGAGAAGAATATGTCAAATTGAAAGAAAGCTACAGGTCACATTAGTAACACATTTTCAGAGACCTTTAGAAACCAGGAATTATTTGTTGGTATCTTTATATCTTCAACAAAAAGCCACCTAAACACCTTTGCAATATTATATTTAATATTATTAAAGAAGTCCTTCTTAGAAAACAAGTAAGATTGGCAATCCACATACCTAAGGTCACAGATGATGAATCTTCTGCCAAGGTATTTTTGGACCAATTCAGGAAGAAGCTGAGTACAAGCTCATTCTGAAAGAAAATAAAAATACATTAGGCAATATCATATGTCGTGCTTTGTTCCTTAAATTATTCCCCTCTGAGCAGATTGCTGGTAGGTTTCTAATGTATATATTAGAGTCAGCAATAAAGGGGAGCCTTTCCCCTCTGATCATGGGGAAGGACGCCAGGGAATGATTTCTACTCAGGCACTGGGAAGACAATGGTGCCCCTTACCACTGGCTCAGGGACGCTGCATTGGTGCCTACCTGGCCCCTTTCTGTCAACACACTTCCAAACAGCAATGTGCCACGTGGGCCACAGATTTGCGTTCTTGCTTGTTCTCCAGTGTCTCGAGATATGTATTAGCAGCTGCAACTACTTTTACAGAGCAGCCCATCTGTGAAACAAATGCAGGAGGACATCTTTACTGTGTGTCGTGTAGTCAGCATGAAATTTGCCCTTGGCACAGGACCGACCCCAAGCATCTGACCTAATGGTGCCTCCCTGAGGTTTAGATATTGTGCATACCTCCCTCACATGGCAGCTTAATGGACACTTGCACTGAAAAGCTCCGTACAGAGTTAACTCCTACCAGAAACCAACCGGGAGTGAAAGGGATGATCATATTTCGCCATCCTGTTTAAAAGAGTAATCCACCTTATGTACTGCACTATAACTTTTATTTTTACGTACTGACCTGTACTGCCTTAGTGAACATATATAACAGGTAGTTACATTCAGCTGTAGAGAATTAAAACAATAAACCAAATCCCCAGATTTGAGTATTGTGCAAGGCAATAAAAATGTGAATTCTGAAATGGACTCTTATGATTCTGAATCAAAGGTGGACAGTAATTGCATTTTATTAGCTTTTTCATAAAGCCGTATTTCAGAATGGCCATTCTTTAAGACGGTTAGAATTGCTACATTCATACTGACATTACTTGGACTGACACTGTAATGAATGGGTAGAAAAAGAGACTTTTCAGATTCTAGCATTAAAATGTCACCATTGTTTTTTTCCAGGCCATGGAAAATAATGTGTCTCTTATCGGCAAGATGTACTTCATGTAGCATTTGTCTTGTTTCAGTTTGACAAGATGTGGCATGATTTGTGCAAGGAAAAAAGAAAAGGAAGAGTTTAGTGACAAACGCAGCTAGTGAGGAGTTAACGTGGTTACAGCAGACAGAGGAAGAAGATGTGTGTGTTCAGCATAGAGATAAGATTTAGCAATCTGGATTTATTTTAGCAGTTGCCTTTTATTTTTCATTCTACTGTTTGGAGTTTTTCCTCCCACACTGATATTTTCTTTAAAAGAAAAATCAGGAAAAAAAAAAAGGATAAACTAACAGAATTGTTTTCCTTGAATTGAATGACAAATCCTTAAGCTATGAGCAGTGGACTGCCAATATACCTGTCTGTTCTGAGCATGACTAATTATTCTCTCATCTCGTGAAGACAGCTTACAGGGGAAAGCCCATACACCTGCTTCAGCTTCCAGTAGCTTTAAACAGCCGAGTTATTCCTTGTGGGACCTCCATTTGCTCTTTCAGCACAAGTCCCAAGTGTAGGAAACCTCAAGGGTTGAAAGAGTATATTTTTGGCAGCTCAGCCTTTATTTGACAGCACGAAAATAAGCAGAGAAACTTAAGCAGCCCTTTGAGTTCAAAGATCTTGAGAGAAGTGGGCAGGAGGTGGAAGGAAGGATACACTAACTGACTTGAAAGAGAAATAAAAAATTCCACACTGAGCAGCCTGGTGTTCTGCTTCCTCTCTGCTTACTCTTTCAGCAATAAATGGAAATATATGAACAGAGAGGTTTGTAAACAGGAGGTGCAAAGATTGTTTCGGGTGATAGTTCCAAATTCTCATTTCTAATGGACACAACACTGAAAAAAATGACATTTGGTTTAAGTACAGAAGTGGAATTCATACAGATCTTACATCAGGCATGAACACGACAGGCATGTACACTGCGGGTGCCACAGCACTGATTTCAAAGCTTTCCCTGTCTGTGTGCCTGTTGTACTCAACAGATATTGAAGCATGTGGGGAAGCAGCAAGGCTAATGTTGGCGAATGGAACGCAAAACCATAATTGAACAGGTCTTGTTGCAGGGGCAGATGTAGCAGTCTATCCAGGGCAAAGTGCTTCAAAAGCAATGGGAGAGATCTCCTATGTGTTTGTGGCAATAAGCATTTTGCACACTGTTATTCATAAGTCAACAATTACTCCCTGCGCTGTGTTAAATCTGCCTGCTGCAGGAGTCCACCATTTAGATTTCCACCAGCAAAGTGTATAAGTACCTTCTTAAGTTCACCCTTTGTGAGCAGACCACCAAAGCACATGCTGAACTTTCAGGTGATTCCTAAATCAAGGGGACTTCAACCAGTTGGACCCCAGTCAATGGGACTGAAATGTATGCTTAGAGTTAAGGATCCATCTAATTACACTGCTAAATAGAAACAGGCACATCAGAGCTTTGAACGTATGTATGATCAAAAGCGCACTGTATTTAGGTGGATAGAGTCCACTTCTAAACAAACAATTGTTGTTACAAAGATGTGACCACAGGTGGGAATCTTAGAGACCCTGTGACAGTCTTGGCAGATAGGCAGGCACTGAGGATGACCACAAGCACTCACCTACCCTTTTTTCCCCTGGAATTCTTACCTTTAAATCGGTAAATGGAAATTCCCTAAAATACTGCCCGGTTAGAGATTCTTAGGAAAGACTCCTGTCATATGGCTAACCATTCTTATCTCATAAGACAACAACCTTCAATAGTTGATATTTTGTTGATATTTTTCCAGGTCACTCAATAACATTGGCCTATCGGGGAGCAACCAGCTATGTATGGGAGCATCAGTGTCGGTCTGGCTAGAAGTCACACATGACCTTTTTTCAGCCATTAAACTCAAAAGGGACAAATTCCACCTCCACTTACACTAGGATACAACTGAAATAAGCAATTTCAGTGGCATTGGGGGAGCTGGCACTGCCCTGCGCCACTGTAGCATGGTGGAATTTGTCTACTGCTCTCCGTCAGAGACTAACTAGAAAAGCATGCTGCTGTTAGTGAAACACAGCCAGATTCCAAGCCAGATTCAATTTCGTTAGAAAGAAAATCAGCCTCTCCTCTGCTTTCGGCTTTCTTTTCAGCTGTGTTAGAGTAGATGTGGGGTCAGAGAACACCCATGCACCTGTTATACTTTAACAGGATGGAGAATCAGCAGGAAAGAAAGAAACCAGAAAAAGCTGACCTTGCTGCAGCTATTATAACTTCAGGAAAGGACAGCAGAAAAGAGAGGACTTTGAACCCTCCCCATTTTGGCTCTGCTGGATGCCTTGCTGCAGGAGTATGGGAGTGGTGGGAGTTTAAGGGACCCACATACCTCGGGTGCACTTTGTACCACCGTGTTATGTACCTCTAAACGGGCACTGCAGGAGCTATTTTCTCATCTCTGCAAATCCCAAGCAGCGCCAGTGAATAAAATACAAATGAAATATGGGAAGCTCTTATCATACTTGATTACTTTTATAATGTAAAACATTAGTCACTCCAGAACAATGCTGTGGTCCTGGTTTTCACTGTATGCTTGAAAATGAGTGAACGTAATTTACAATCATTTCCATTTACATCCTCTTTAAAGCCCTTTTACACAGCCTATAAGTCACCATAAAGCTGTTTATAGAACCTATCCATAGCTGGTACACTGTCACTGTTTACTTACCTGCTTGCACTAGGTTTATCTTTGGCCCCGAAGTCCTTAGTTAATTTGGACACTTATAAAATTTTTATAGAGTCAAAACCCAATACACCTCATTTCTTTTTACAGATTAGCCTGCTGTGCACCTGCACTTACTGTTATGTTTACCAAACCCCTTTCAACATCCAAGCCCACTGAACTTGCACACAAAACTAATCTATGTGAAAGATGTGGAACAAATAACATATGTTTATTTAAAGGTATGTAGTTTCGCACGATCAGGTACACCTAGTGTTTGAGCTGTGTTATCAATAACAATATCCACAAATTAAATGCCACTTCTTTTAAATGATGAGAGATGGGAAGATTATCCATAGAGTGTTACTAGCTGGCTGATGGTACCAAATGCAGATGGTTGCTACATAAAAAATTGCTTTAGATTCAGTTTTAGATTTTTCACTTGTAATGCCCAAGCCAGGTGCAAGTTGTCTTTTCAAGATAAGCGTGAAGACATTCAGCTTTGTGAATGCTGCTGTTTGACACCAGGACCAAAAGCAGACTAAATTAATGGAGCCTTACCTTACTTTTATGTCCTCAGGGAGTGTACCACCCTCCTACAATACAGCATTAAAATGACAAGCCAGTAGGGCAGCCCTAATTTATATGATATGCCATGAGATTTGGGCTGCAATCTCCATTCAGCCCATCACTCAGCTGGAGTTAAGAGTGAAATAGAGAAAAATGTAAAAGTGGTCAGCAACAGCTGCCTTTTGTCACAGATTTAATTTATACTTTGATAACGTATATTTTCATCCTCCTCCATGTTACCAACCTGCAATTTATTGTTTCTTGATGCTTCACCTCTTATTGGAGGCACCACTTGGTTGTTTTGCCACTTAATGAAGCAAAACTCCAGGAGTCTAAACATTGTTGAGTATGTTGCCCTGCTGATCTAGACCCAGGCATTTCAATACATGCAGCTGAAGAGCCAGTCAGCAATGGTACAACTGGCACAAAACTAAATATTCTTACAGTGTGATCACACAGATTGCCACTGGTTTGGGAGGAGTAGAATGAAACTAAAAAAGGTGCTGAAACCTGTTTTTGATCCTGTCCTAAATGACTCAATATGACGACGAAGGTGCATCAACTTTTGCATTTTAGTGATTGATGTAATGAATATAGCTTGCTGTTCATGTATATAGTGTAGTTATTTACAACTGAGTGTTAACCTGAATTTAGGAAAAGCACTCCTATTCTAGGCAACTCTTCACGAATGTCTAAGAGGAAGTCAATGAATGAGGCTTATGCTCAAAGTAAACCATAGACTTAAGAAACTGCTTTGAATAGGGATGGGCATGAGCCCATTTAAGCATTTAAACTGGCCCAACAGCAAATATCTCCATTAGCTGGTGTTTCTGCATTTATTGGATCTGATACTAAAATTCAGAGCTAGAGAAAGGTGGCTTGAAGTTTCTATTCTTTAAAGAATGGTTTAAAGAAAGATTTAATTCCATTTGAGCTACAGTGCAAATGAGAAGGCAGCTATTTTCCACCTCTTCTCCTTTGTTCAAACCATTTAGCAGAAAAGGTCAATGACATTCTGACCTACTCTTAATTATAATACAATTTTCATAATCAGAACTTAGTCTGGACTAAAAAGCATGCACTTAAGGCATGACTGAGGAAGGAATTTGGATATAATCCAATTCTTTCTTTATCTCTAGGATTTTTAATTACTTAACTGGTAGAACCAAGGATGCAGTCAGTCCTGTGTGGACTGGACTACACTTTTCAGAGCTGAAAACAGAGTCTAATCAATCAGGGCAATGTGTTTACAGTGATAGCAAGGGTATTTTATAATAAAATAAAAGCTCTTCTCTCCATCTCAGACAATAGTCCAGCATACTGTACAGCTACAATACAGCTATGATACCGTACAGGTACAATTCAGCAGGAAGAAATTACTGTGTCAAGAAAGTAAAGGGAACCCTGTTCTACAGGCATCTGCTCTTACAAGATTTCTTCACAAATTTCTGAATTAATTATTTATTCCTACATAGTTTTACTATTTCATAGGAATGACAGTTTGGTAATGCTTGAGAACAGACAACTCACTAAATGGTTTCGGTAGGCTCCCTAGCAATTTGAGAAAAAGGACAAATTTGACTGACAAGTTGTCCAAGGCACAAAGAGAGACAAAATAATTGTATTTATTTTTATCAAGAAAGCCTCCTAGCTTGGCTTTGTGCTCAGAGTAAAACCAAGAAGACACCATGGCACTTTTAAAAAAGTCATACCAAAGGGAAAGTAAAAAAGAAGCCTCTAGCTGGGAATACAAAGGAAATTACCCACTGACTAGTTTCCTTGTTCTAAGTGGGTCAGAACACGTCAGTATTTTCTAAATTTCTCACATCTCCCAGCAGGAGAAGCATACTGAAGTAAAAATAATGTTTCAATGTTTATAGAGTATCAATAACTTTAAAGGTTATAATCTAGAATTGCAGGTTAGCTGCGTGGTGGTAAGCAAGATGATTTCCCGCATGCAATAGCACTTTACAGATGGAAACAATCTGCTCATTACTGCATTTATTATCGTGCCCTCCAAGTCCAGCACACCAGTAGCTGTGCAGCCCTCTTAGGCACAAAATTGTTTCCTTCTCCTCATGGTTCAGCACTATAGGCTGTACCAGACTGGAACAGTTTTCAGCAACTGCATAGTCCAGCATGTCTGAATAGCCCCACTGGGCCGGTTCACTGGTTCAGAGCCACACCAGAGTATGTCCCCAGGCATATCTGTCCACAGTTCCCTCTGAATACCCTATTTGTGGTTGTGTCCCAGTGTCCCAGCAGCAATGTGCTGGGAGAACTTACCCAGCTCCACGGGTGCATGCTGCAGGACCATAAAGGGAGGAGGAAAGGCATTAAGAAGCCCATTGCAAGGCAGCATGCTCTGGCTGATCCATTCACAGACCATGGAGCAGGAGGGAAAAGAGCGCTTCTGCGTGTAACCGGGAAATGTTTTTATTACTATCCCAGGGCTTTAAGCAGTCTAATTTTTCAACCATAGATTAGGCTTCTACACAGCAGTGCTTGGCCCAAATTGAAAATCCATGTACCTTACAGCAGCCCAGAGCACCGCAGAAGATACAGAGCGCTTCATTTCTAGGTCACTGGCTTATATCAGTTTTTCCTCAGCTGTGACCGAAAGACGCTAATGTAAAATAAACCCACAACCCTAATATGAGTGACAAAAATTGCACAACAATTAACCCCAACTTGTGCAGTTTATATGGCAAGGTCAGTCAAGGGAGCCAAGCACCCAAGTCAGCTGTCTGTACCAAATGAAGTGTAACTCTGTGAGACAGATACTATCTAACCTCTTTGGAAATCTCAATTTCAACTCAGGGCACAGAATTTATATTCTTATTAATAAGAAAACTCCTGTTTGTTTTACATATGGACAATTTCCTCTTTAATCTCCATTACACAGTCACAGCTGGGAAAGTTATACAGTTAGGCAGCAAACATTTTTCTCCTCCTGCAAGATGTTTGAAATTTTGGAGAAAAAACCTCTTGTCATACCCTCTTTTGGCATCCTAGACTGTCTATGCTATTAAACCAAACCAGCCCCAGTTTGTACTATGGCCCTGAGGCCACGGGACATGACATGGCTCACCTGGCAGAGGCCCAAGCTCTGCTAGAGAATGTGCCAGCAGTGAAACAGCAGGCTCAACACAGGAGCTTGTGCCCTGGCTCCCTGGAATTTACTAGCCTCTACGTAAGCCTAGGATCTGATGTAAACCACCATTTTTTCCTGCCTGTCTGACAGCTTTCCTGACAACGGGTGGTCGCTGGAAGATGCTCCTTTCTCTCAGACCTGGTGTCACTATTAGTAAATGACCATTCAACTTCTGAAGTGACACAGCGCAATGATTTAACACCGGCCCGGGGTGCACGGGGCCCGTTAGTTGCTCTTGGCCCTGGCTTTTACGATGCTGAGGTGCATGAGGCTTTGTCCTGGGCCAGACAATGAAGACTCACTGTTTGTTACCATTTCAGCTTTCCATTTTGAAACAGGAAGAGAATATCAAATCTCAGAAAACAATAATGAGTAAAAAATAAGAAAACACCAATTTTAATGGACACAATGTATCATTCTGATAATATTGAAACATTCTGGTTTTGCTCTTATGTTTGCAAAACAATTGCTTCTACATGTTGACTACATTTTGAAATTAAGAGTATTTCTGGGCTGAAAGAATGGAACTTTGCATTAAAAACTGTCAAAATCAGACTTTTCAATATTTCAAAACTTACTCCTTTTTTAGACATTACATTCCTCAGAACCTAGTCCTTACTGTCAAAAATTCAGTGAATCACTACTTTTGGATGGCAGCAAAGGAAGAGAAGTTATTTTGAAAAATGCCCTGCCAGGTCTGATATAAACTATTTTTCAGTCGTTCTTGTCTTTGTCTTAAGTTCTGATGAATGCTACAATGGCTCCATCTCAAAACAGCTGCATTAGAAGATGTGTCATTTATGTAATTAATTTTTTTTCAAATGAGGCCATGGAAAGCTTCCCGATTCTTTTCGTGCAGTGCAACTAAAAGTCATATACAAATAAATTAAATACTGGAAGTGCTCACATTAGCCATTTTCCTGGATCCACTTAATAGCTGCTTCAGATAGAGATTCAAATCCTTCACTCTTTTATGTTCAAGATCTGTAAAAGGTAAATGCCATGAGTGGGGAAACCTGCAAAAGAAGAATAGTTGTAAGTAAAACTCTTGTACTGTATTTGCTGAAAATATTTCCAGCTCTATTTAACAGAAGAAAGTTAACACTTTCTAAGAGATTTTGCAGGGAGGGGCAGGGATGGGTACAGTGTCCAGAGGACGGTTTACCCTCTGACTCTGATTCTTCTAATAGTTTGCTGATACTGTGTTTTATACTTTACCCCTTTTTCTGTCTAAATCATTAATTAAAAAAATATTAAAAACCCCTAAAAGACACTTTTTTGCATTTTATGTATCTAAATACCTCTAAAAAATTGGCCCTTTATGATCCCAGAAAAACACGACCCTCCCCATTTTTTGCACTGTGCACAGCACAACAGATCTCTCATCTCAGCCCAGGGCTCATGCTATACAAAACCTTACCATAGAATATGGAATACCAAAGCCTTACAGCAACGATGTGACATTTTATGAATGTATCATCGCTTGCTTTTTTACCTCAGCTATTTAGAGTGTAGATAAGTTTTTCAGAGCAGGTCCCTGATCCCATATGTAATTTCAGGCACCAGTATAATAAAAGTAATATATGAAAACAAACGATCGTCACAATAACAAATCAATCCCAACAAAAGCAATAACAATAAGAATAGTAATGTTCTTGCTGAATTTTTATTCAGATTAATTTCATTTCAGTTTAGTAAATAAACCACATATGCATAGAATGGCCTTATGTCAATTTTCAAATGCTTTGGTGATTGAAAATGTCAAAACCCCGCATTTTTTTTACTTGAACCATCTTTGCATTTTAGAGACAACACGCATTAGATCAGTCAAAAGGTTAGATTTTTAACAATACACATAATCAATTTATATTAACCTTGCCCTGACAAAGACTATTTCTCTCTCACGTTGAAGGAGCATTAGAAAAGCTATCTGTGCTAAATTGCATGTAATGGGTTTTGTGATATGGATTGCTAATATTGGGAGTCATAACTAATATTATGCTTTATGTCCTCTATGTTATATAGAAAGGTAGAAGTTTTGATCTGGTTCTATTTCATGTTACACCACCACTGTAAATAGTTAACCATGTCTCATTTACAAACCTCTTTTTTCTGGTACAACCTTGTTTATCCACTAGATCTCAAGAGATATCTGAAGGCTTCAGACAAATGACTAAACAGCCATCTAGCAGTGCAATACACTGAAAAGAGACACTTGGCCGGCCTTTTAAAAGGCAGCTGGTCAGATCCTACTTTGAACAGGTTTTACCCAATTCCACAGCTCAGTGATAAGATGTCATCAGCTTTTCAAAGGCCAGCCAAATAGCAACACATGGACCACTGGATTCCCATCCCTAGAGAGGAACACTGGCCAGCTTTGCAAACCACCCAGCTGTAAAAATGGCAAATAGCAGCCTCACCTAGTGAAAATAAAATGACTGAAGATGATTAACCCACACTTTTTGTTACCAAGAGCTTCAATTAGATTTTATGAACTGTAATTAGACCTGTTGGGTTGGACTTTTTTAAGCTTGTTTTGTAACGGAAGGCCTTTTATGAAGAGAATACTGATTAACAAGATACTCTAATTCTTCTTAGGAGCAGACAGATCTCTACCCATCTCGTGTAATACTTCTGAGGAAGAACTCGGCACTGGTATAACTCAGTCTGCAATTAAAACAGCAAGGGGCCAGGATGATAGCAGTGTATTGCATGTATGTATGACCTTTTGATTATTTTTGCCTATAGCACTGAAAGATCAGGGCTCAGCTAGGCGCTGTACAAATGAACAGTAAGAGGCAATTTTTGCCTTATGAACTTGCAGTGGCAGGACTCATAATGAGGTGGGGGAAGTGAAATGACCCAAGATCATGACATGTAGGAGCTGCACAGCCAAAAATAGAGCCCAGGTCATTTGGCACACATAGACAGCCTGTGAATGTTGCGGGTTCCTCCGGGGCACGAAAAGGTCTTCTTTCAAGAGATGGTAGGGAGGATCTGTTTGGAAGCAGCTTAAAATTAATTAGTCTGTATAACACAAAGAGAGGACTCTGGCTGTAAAATGTAGGCCCTCAGAGGATTCATCCTAAACACAGTGGCCAAACAGAGGACAGAGAAACTGCTGATCGATAGCACCAATAACTCTGCTTCAGTGAAGGACAATGTGAACCTTGTGGTAGTACTGAACGCTTCTTTAAAAGGCCTTCATGCTTTTGTTGAATTGTGCCTATGGCTGAAACTGACTTTGCACTTGTGAACGCACTTGTGTTAGAAAAGGTTAACTTCCCAAGCTGATTTTGAGCTTTACATCTACCTTAAGTAGAACACAAAAATATAAACTTGCGCCATGCACAGACATCCTGCATAGCGGATTCTATTTCCTACTTATTAGCCTGAAGAATGTTCTGTGTATAAATTACATCACTTAAATGTTTTGTTGGGTGAAAAGATTTTTGGCCTTTTAGAAAACAATAATTAAACGCAATTAATACTCTGTCTGAAACCAAATAAGAAGGAAAGGTGCTAGAGTGCAAGGGCTTGCTTGGGGCAGCTGTGCCTTGACTTATAAATACGGGCTGAATGTTTACATGTCAATAGCAAAATTTCAGACACTGAGAACTCTGAGCTTTTGCCATTAGTTTCTTGTGATATAGCCAGTATTTAGCACTTGTATGAAGCAGACTCATATTGCATTATTTCTTCCTAATGAGACATGAATATATACAATTTCATGAATCAATACAAAGCAGTAACCAAGTCCTTTCTGTTAGCAGTTCCAATTATTCTAGTAATATTACACATTTTATTTTTAAATCACACATTTTCAAACTGGTTTTGTGGTTACATTATGGAACAAGGCTTTTTCCTTCCTTTGAAGCATCTGGCATTGGCCAGAGCTGAAGCTTTGTAACACACAGACAGACTAATGGTCTGATATGGTATGGCAGTTTCAGTGATAACTTCCTATAAAGAAATAATTAGGTTTTTATTATTAGAATAAAACCTGGAATACATGAAAAGCCTCAAACTGAAAAAGTTCTGTTAGAAAATAAACCAAAACTTTAACATTAAAGAACATACATAAAAAGAAACATCATAAAATGAATTACTTTAACACAGTCTTGGGGAAAGATCATACAGTGACAGGTTACTGCTGGGACTGAATTATGACAATAAAGCTCTGGAGCTCTTAGACGCAGCCTCAGTATACGCAGATTAACCCTCTGTGAGTTCTGGAACTCTCTTTCGCACTGAAAATGTTGTGAGGGATTTTGTTAAAGGTAGATTTATCTGAAAAATGGCTAGTACTATTTTTGAAATTCACTACAGGGTTTCTGAGGTCTATGCGTTTCTAAAGAGAAATATATTTTCCTTCAAAGGGCTGTGCCCAGCACAGGAAAAAGATCATAAATAGGTACTTGTTAAATATTTTCTTTTACAACCTAATAGTTAGCGTGCAAATATCTCCAAATCAAAACCATGATTCAAGCATTTCCAGTGTTTAGTGAAATTCCAATTCTCACCAACTGCTGCAAACCAGTTCATGTCAGTCAGTGATAACGAGTCAAATTGGAGTCAGTTATAATCCCCTCAGGCAGGAGAAAGATTCTCTAGAATTAACTAACCTAAACCCATTTAACTGAATGCCTCTCACAAGCTTGGGGGAATATCAAATTTGGATCTGAAATTCGTGGACTTTATTTTTTAAGTCAAAACCATGTTGTTTGTGGCTATTTACTTCAGGTCAAACCTCAAAGACCTTTCTATTTTTCAAGCATATCATTTGAATCTCAGCTTGGTTTAAATAAACTGCTTGTCTTTTTGGCCAGCTTTATGTT
>VYZW01025362.1:3662-18917 GCA_013401315.1 Balaeniceps rex
GTGAACACAATGTTGCTTCTTTGTGCTTATCTTCATTTGCTGTGTCACATTATTAGTACCATTTGGTAGAACATATTACAGTTTCTCTGACTTGGAGGCTGGGTCTTCACAGAGCAGACTCAAGATCTGTGGACTAAGATCATGCATTTTCTGCTCTCTTTCATGGTCCTTCTTCTNACAGATACGGTCACACACCAAACTTTCACTTTCTGAGAGTATGTGAAACATGGCTAGAACAAGGGAACACAATGTTGCTTCTTTGTTCTTATCTTCATTTGCTGTGTCACATTATTAGTACCATTTGGTAGAACATATTACAGTTTCTCTGACTTGGAGGCNAGATGTATAATGTTTACAAAACATCCCCATATAATGCTCTCTTCATGATCAGATGTGTGCACCAGATAAGAAACTTGTGAGAAATTTCATGGACTGCCTCTTAGCACTTATCCAAATGTTTATTGTAAATGTAGCTCTTTGAGTATTGCCAAACATTAGCAGCTGAGAGTTGGCCAATCAACCAGACATTAATTGTTCTTTTTCAGAAATCAGCCAAATTGATGCAACTTATTTTCACTTAGTGGGAAATATGTCCATCTTAGCTGAAATTTGGTTTTAAAGTTGGAGGAGTCATGATGAGGAAAAAATGATTAAGATATATAAAGCAATTTTCATTTCTTAGAGGACTAGTCAGTTGTTCAGATCTCAACTAAATGAATAGGTGGTTAAAACTCATTACAATCTGTAGCTTTACAACAACTGTTGTTACTGAAATGAACCAATGTAAGTTATCTTTTTCCTAGTAAGTTTATGGTAATGAGACCAATACCAACTAGTGCTTTCATTAGCAGTTTTATGGGACACAGACTTGAAGTGGAGCTCCTATCTCAGAACAGAACACATCTCAATTCCGTCTACCTGAAAGACAGGCTTTTAGGTTTCCTCTTTCAATAATTTGCCCTTTAAGCCCCATCAGTAGGTGATTCCAACGACCTACAGTAAACACCTATCTGAGTAGTCCAAAATAGGTTATGCTGCAGAATTACCTCTTAAATAGTTTAAGTTAGGCCAAAGAAATTCCATTCTNAATTTTTCCTGGCTTTTCAGCATGTCAAGCCAGTATCCACAGTGGCAATCAGTAAATTTGCCTTAATACATCTCTGAAGTTAATCAGGGCTTGATTTTCATCATGGGAAAGCCAGAATTAATTTAACTGTAGCTTGTCATTCTTTATAATGATCCTTTTTTTCAAGTGAAAATATACACATAAGACCTAGAAAGTTTTTATTCTGAGTCTAAAAGTCAGAGCTCAGCATAGAGATGAAGTGATTGTCATAAATAGTTTAATATTTATGTTTTAATATGAGCAACTGTCTATTGGTAATGTACTTTATGTTGCTTTCCATTTGATGAAACGTAACATCAGTCAGGAACTCTTTTGAGCATACGTGCTCCAAATTACTCTGCTGTTGCACACAATCAAAATGCATACTATTTAAGATTTATTTCACATATTTTTATTTAGGTTAAGTTTATGCAGAGTTTGTAACATGATGAATTTGGAAAGGCACTCAAACTCCCAAACTATCCAGAAATACTTTATGTTTAAACTATCTCTAGTTATTACTGGAAAAATATTTTTTTTTTCAGTGGAGCATACATTATGAAAATAATATTAATAAGTGTCTTGAGTTCATTTGGCATTTTCAACTTTTTAAACTTCTCAAAAATTTAATATGTGCTTCTTCCATTTTCATAGGAACTTGTATCTGTTATAATGATTCAGAGCTTTAAGCAATATAAATACTAGAGCAGGGATGTTAATTTTTTACTTTCTAGAAAGTGTAACATAGCTAAACTTGAAGCTATTGGTGTAATGAAGAAATTACCAGCTAGGTTCTGTGGTCTGTCCTATGCAAGAAGTCATATTCAATTATTATATTGTGTCTTCAAAGTTTAAAACCTGTATACCTGTGGATCATTCCAAAGAGTAGAGCTCAAGGGCTATTTATTTTAGCTTTTTCATGGAATTATATTCAGTTCCATGTTCCAGTTTTGTCCATAGCATATATATGTGTTCTGGATCTAGAACTGATCCAGAGCCTGTATTAAAGGAACCTGTATAAAAGCAGGAACCTATATTAAAGGAAGATTTAAATAGCTGACAACCTAATTTAGTTTTTTCTGTTAGTACCCTATTTAATACAATTAACTCTATGCACGTGTGTATGTCCTTCTCTCTGTGTGACTTCATTATCCATAGCACTAAGTCTTAATTTCTGATTACATTGTGCCATGTGTTATCTATGCATCTCACCAAGCAAAACCTATACCATTTGAACATCCAGCACACTTTCTCCAGATCTATCTGTTGCAGAGACTCTCTACTGCCTTTCTGCCCTACAAATTTGGCCTCTCAAATGCTGTCAGGTCTGAGGGCTGTACACTCAGAGCGTGTGTAAACCCTTGAAACTTAATGACCATTTTGTTAAAATGGGATTTCTTTCTTCCAGCATGATGGAATGTGCTTTAATTTTGTAACTGATGCATTAGTAATAACAATTGCTGCAATATGTTCAGGGAGCATGATTAAAATGTTAGTTCCTCTTCTAGAGTATTCTGTCTTTTTTGAAGTCTGGCAAATATAATTTAGTGTGTCAATCAGTAATAACTTTAGCCCATAATGAACTTTATATCTGTATATGCTGCTTGTATGTAATATATAAGTAGATGAAACAATGCCTGCATGTATAAATATAACTCCCAATATCCACTCTCTGCAGCATTTGGTAAGCTTTTGGGTTCTAACATACACAAGACATCTGACTGAAAACAAGCAGTTCTTCATCTGTACTCTTTTTCTTAACATTCTTTATGCTCCAAGTGTGCCCATTTGACCTGTAGGTTTTATTTTCTTAAAAGCACCTTTGATCCTCAGCTGTTTAGCTTCCTCAAATGGAATCCCAAGCAGTTGGCCATCAAGAAGCCTGGAATAAAAATTCCATCCACTAGTGTGTGCGTGTTTGTACATATGTGTGTATATATCTCTCTCTCCGTATATACATATGTATATATGTGTGCATATCTCTCTATCTCCAAATATATACATTCCATTCATCAGTGTGTGTGTATATGGGGGGGGTGTATGTCTATAAAAAGTTGCATTTGTACATACAAAATTTATGCCTTAGGCTGATATAACTGACACAAGAAGCCATAATATTAGGGGTGTTAGAGAGAGGAACTTAAAAATTCCACCTTATGGTCAGTTATACCTTAATCAGTGCTTCAAGAGTTAAAATACTTCGGTCACGTGTGAGAGGTACAGACGCTAGAAAAAAGAAGGGTGTTTTATTATTTTTCTCACATAAAATGGCACCTGACTCTAAAGGATAATGCACAATTTGTTCTAGCTAGTGTAAGCTAATTATTAGTTCACCAAATAAAGTTCTGTAGTATGTGTGATTTAAAAAGTTCAGTAATCTCTATCTTACTCCTTTCATTTAAAGCCAAATATTTTTACCATTATATGTCAGGAAGAAGAGATATTCTATATTTTTAAGATTTACTATCTACAGCAAAACTATCATTATTGATGCAAAACTGTGTCATTCCTTGCATAGGTGGGTACTAAGGAATCATCCCACAAAATAGAGATATTGCAGATAAAACTGAACTGGAATAGATGTGCTATAAAAATATATAAAGGACTTGTTATGGTCTTTTAGGCATTGTATTTTGAGTTTACTATGGTTAAAAGATCACTTTGAACACCTGCCACCTTCTCTGTCCAAACTACTTGTTTAGTCATTATGTCATGACCGTTAATTTGATCCTTACAGTTATTTCCAAAGTGCTGAGCTGTAGGAAACTTTGGAAATTTGGGGCAAATGCTTAACATTTTGGCACAGTCTCAGATCATTAATAGCAGAATTAAAGTAAGAGTTAGGTGGTAAACATTTACTATGAGTATTATAATTCCTAGCATACAGCATGAAATTCCATGATCAGCTGTTGCCTAACCTTGTTTTTTCAAGTGTGTATGTTTCACCTCAAAAATGGTGAGGTGTTCAATCATGTCTCACAGCACCCAACAAAGGGAATCTGAACCCACGTGAGTATGTTGTTACCAATAAGTCATGCTCACGCTTTCACATGTGTTCGTCTCTCTGGCCCAATGAAAATTTCATTTTTTCCCTCAAAATGGAACAGTGTAACACAAATAGTTTGGTGAGCCCATCTATTTCAGATCCCTTCATACAGAGGGAGAAGTGAACTGGCTTGCTCAACTACTAGCGATTCCCTAAGCTACTAGCTAATAAGACTGCTGTACCTCCTTCTTATATGTACACTATATATGCACTTGAGATAAAAGTAAATTCACAATGGATGTGTATATACTCATACTGCCCATAGGTATTTGTATTTATAATTATATGTATTTCTTCCTGCATTTTGTGAAAAAGGACCAACTGGAGGACATTGATCAGGACTGTGCATTGCAGCTAGAGGTATGTCACTGTGTAACTGAAGAGCTGTAAGGGAGTGAAAGAGTGAAAACTAAAGGCGTCCTGGTTTCTACTGACATGTCCTCCTGAGTATTCTAGCTGTTCCCTGCTCAGCACTGTTACTGTGGATCATCTTTCTCTCTATCTCTCTGCATGCACTTAAGAAAAGCTTTTGTTACCAAGTTAGACATTCAATTTTCATTTTTGTGTGTCCTCTCACACTTATCTTGCATCAGCAAAACTAATTTCATTTCAACAGGTTACTTCTGATTTGTACTGCAGTAAACAGAAGAAGACTGAAGCTTCTTAAATCTATTCCTTTGCCTGCAGAATCAGGTTACTTTAACTGAGAGATGAGGAAAACAAATACCTCTGTTATTACATGATGTATTGACTACGCTCCAGTCAGAATATTAAGAACCATATTAACTCCTGTCTCATATTGATTTGGTTAATCCAATCTGGAACATAAATTTATATACATTATAATGAAAAAGTAGGCAAATGGTTATTTTCCCCTAGGGTGTAAGTTCTGTAAACTGGGCTGAATATGAATATGAATATTAACCTAGGCTTTGCACTAGAACTGTGTGGATGGCTTCAAGGAAGAGGTGGGTGCCTGGGTAAAAGAAGTAAATAGGTACAGAACTGAAGTCAGAAAGGACAGAAGATGTGGAAGTTGAAGATGGTTTCTTGCTGCTGGTGTATATACTGGTGTGCTTGGGGAAAAAAAAAAGGACACCTATTTACTCTTTACTCTCTATATGTAACTTGTTTACACCTGTTACTGCTCTGCAAAAATGTTCTGGGTAATAGCTGTGCCCATTGTTGTTTTAGAAGAGGTTTAGTTTTGGACAGTCAAGTCAGTTTCTCCTAGAGCTACAATAGTCCTCATTCTGAGTCTTCTCAAAACCTTTGGAGTAAATGTACAACCAAGGTTAGAATATATGTCTATGTATAATGATGGTGATGAATGATTGGGAATAATTTTCTGTATTGATTAGAGAAAAATATGATTCATATGTGCTTCTACTTGACATAGTACATGGTTACGTTGCAGTCCTGCTAGGAAGGAAATAAATAGCCAAAAGGAGAAAGCACACTGTGTATTTTGAGTGAGCTTATGATTTTTTGAATTAGTTTATTGTTTCTTAAATGTAGTGTGAATATACCATTTAATAAACATTAAGACAAAGTCTAAAATAACGCATCATATGAAGACTCCTATTATCTCTGAATATACTTATGTCTGTATTTAAGCAAGCTCCATTTGTTATGCTGCAGGCTGGGCATCACCACATGGACAGCCACTTGAAGAGGGTATTTTTCTCTCTACTGAAACACCAAGTTGCAGACAGGACTATATATCTTAATTCTCTCTCCCTTGGTCTATTACAAATTCATATCAGCAGAATTTAATTTATTATTTTGATTGCTTTCATCACAGTTCTGTCATTATGAGAACATTTTTTCATTATGTTTAGCACAATTTATATGTAATGGTAAACCTCCTCTTCTACTTTTTTGTATTATTATTTTGGCAAGAAAACATGATCAGTTCTGCAATTTGCATGTTTTTATTCTGACAGAAATCTTAAAACAATTCTTTTTTCTGCAGGTTATAATTTCATGGAAATTTGGAACAAATGTTACCTGAGTTTTTTTAAATACATGACTTTGAATTTATGGATGCATTACTTAGTGCATTATGTCCATGAGTATACAAAGCAACATTTAAAAACAGTTTGTTAGGTAAAGACTCAAATCCTTCTGGGTGTAGTGACTGCAAAAAAACCCCAAACAACCTTCCTCTATTTTATTGCTAAATCAAATAAGCAAAGACATTGACATTTAATCACTTATATTAAAGAGATTTCCTAGAAAACTTTAAAATTCATGAAGTATGGTAAATTTCTTTGTGTATTCCATTTGTCAGGGCACCTCAAGGCTGGTGAGGGCTCCTCGAGGGGCTCAGGGCAGGGCCTGGCAGCCAGGGCCCGTCCCAGACCCAACCAGGCACAGGGCAGCCGGGGGCACCAGGGCAGCCCCAGCTCCTGGCATTGGGCACCTCCCTGGGGATGGGCCGAGGCCAGGCCAGGACGTGGGCCCTTCCCTTTCTCCTAAATCAGTCAATGAAAAAATTAGTGATTAGGTCAGTAGGAGCAGGATTTCATTAATAATTAGAGCAAGTATGGACATGTTTTGTATCTGTGACTCTATGAATGTGCATGAAGTTAAATTTAATGTATCTATCATAAAATGAGAATGGCATTTTCTTTGCATTGCTGATTTTGAAGCAGAACCCTAGCTGAGGTGCTGTTCAGTCAGCGTTATTCGCAGCTTTGGCAATAAAAATATACAGGGAAGTCTAGACATTGTCTATTTTGTTCATTTAGGGTTTTATTTTCCCATAGCAGAAAAGCTTCCATTTTTGTTATTACATTAAAATCTACAGAGTTGGCACATTCATCAAAGCTATTAACCAAGAATTGTCTTTGACAGATTATGCTATGGAAATATTTGACATGAGAACAAAGTCTTGAACTGAGAGAAGAGTTATAAATTAAATGAGCTGAAGGCTCGTGATCGGAGAGTGAATGTGAGGCCACTCTGATCAAGTCAGAGATCCACCCAGAGCTCAGTATAATGCTTTGCAGGACCTCAGAAAACAGATGTCTCCACATTCCTGCGAGGAGGAGCAATCTCTCTGCTCAAACGTTGCAACAGAATGGTAGGTGGGATAAATGGACCTTGTAAAATGGTAAGAAGTCGGAGGGACAGCATTTAAAAGCAGGGCTACAGAAGATGTGTTAATTACCAGGTTTTAAGGGAAAAGGAACATTTTTTTCCCCTCTTAATTTTGCCTTTCCATATATAAAGCTAAGAATCTGACTGTTTGCTGTGCATATGGGAGATTGAAACCAAAGCCACCAGTTCTACTTTAAAGGGATTAATAAGTACCTAGGAAAAACAAATGGTCTCAGGCTTTTAGAATATTACTGTCGGGATGCTTAATTTGAAGATTTGTCTTTGTCTAGATCATGATGCCCCTGACATGTAAGTCACATCATTTTTGTCTGTAGCTGTCATTTCTAGAGAATTAATGTCCAGTGATTCTAGCATTTGCACATCAATTACCAGATTTCTATTTAGTTTATAATACCTTTTGTACTCGTTTCCCCATGAATACCTGCAGGAAAAAAAGCTAGAAAGATGTTTAGAATATATAAAGGTTGATATGCTGAACCACTAAAGAATATTGATTAACATTGTTTCCTGCAACTATATTAGATCTTGGGCATTTCTTTAAAAGCAAGCTAAAAAAATCAGTCTAATACAGATTTATTTGCTGCTACAGTGTAGTGTAATTTGAATGTTCCTAAACCCTCAGTTTCTTATACATAGGATTTTTTACATTTAAAGCCATAGTATTTTAAGAATATATAATATAAATATATATATAGCCTGTCTAATTCTTTCTATATAAAGACATATAGTTCTTTAAAGACATATATGTTAATGATCTAACAATTGGTCTAATAGGGTGTATTTTGAACTCCTTGGGAGATCAGAATGCAGAATCCAGTCAAGCGGAAAGTGAAAATAGATTTGTTGTCTTCCTTTTATTTGCTCATATCAAATAAATTTTACAACATTAATAGTCAGGTAGCTGCTCAAAACTTCTTTAAAAACAGTGGGACATACTAAGAAAACAAGGAATGTACAAAGGCATAGGAGCTATGTGTATTATACTAGGTTTCATCTGACCAGGTGAAAGCCTAGTTTATCTCTACATTTGAGCTTGCTGTCTATAATCTCTCCACAGCCAGTAAAGAGGAGTAAAGAGGTATATTTAGACACACACAAGTCTATGGAGCCAGATAGGATCCATCCAAGGATACTGAGAGAGGTGGTGGAAGTGCTCACCAAGCCACTTTCAATCATTTATTGGCAGTCCTGGCTAACCAGGGAGGTCCCAGTTGACTGGAGGTTGGCAAATGTGATGCCCATCTACAAGAAGGGCCGGAAGGAGGATCCAGGGAACTGCAGGCCTGTCAGCCTGACCTCGGTGCCAGTTAAGGTTATGGAACAGGTCGTCTTGAGTGCCATCACACAGCATGTACAGGACAATCAGAAGATCAGGCCCAGTCAGCATGGGTTTATGAAGGGCAGGTTCTGCTTAACTAACCTGATCTCCTTCTATGACAAGGTGACCTACTTAGTGGATGACGGAAAGGCTGTGGATGTTGTCTACCTAGACTTTAGTAAAGGCTTTGACACCATTTCCAAAAGCTTTCTCCTGGAGAAACTGGCTGTTCACGGCTTGGACAGGCATGGGTAAAAAACTGCCTGGTTGGCTGGGCCGAAAGAGTTGTGGTGAATGGAGTTAAATTCAGTTGCTGGCTGGCCACAGGTGGTGTTCCCCAGGGCTCAGTGTTGGGGCCAGTTCTGTTTAACATCTTTATCAATGACCTGGACGAGGGGATTGAGTGCACCCTCAGTAAGTTTGCAGATGACACTAAGCTGGGTGGAAGTGTTGATCTGCTTGAGGGTAGGAAGACTCTACAGAGGGATCTGGACAGGCTGGCTGGATGGGCCAAGGTCAATTGTGTGAGGTTCAATAAGGCACAGTGCCCGGTCCTGCACTTGGGTCACAACAACCTCATGCAATGCTACAGGCTTGGGGAAAAGTGGCTGGAAAGCTGGTTGGCGGAAAAGGACTTGGGGGTGTTGGTCGACAGCTGGATGAATATGAGCCAGCAGTGTGCCCATGTGGCCAAGGTGGCCAACAGCATCCTGGCTTGTATCAGAAATAGTGTGGCCAGCAGGACTAGGGAAGTGATCGTCCCCCTGTACTCGGCACTGGTGAGGCCGCACCTCAAGTACTGTGTTCAGTTTTGGGCCACTCAGTACAAGAAGGACATCGAGTTGCTGGAGCGTGTCCAAAGAAGGGCGACGAAGCTGGTGAAGGGTCTAGAGAACAAGTCTTATGAGGAGCAGCTGAGGCAATTGGGGTTGTTTAGTCTGGAGAAGAGGAGGCTGAGGGGAGACCATATTGCTCTTTACAACTACCTGAGAGGAGGTTGTAGCGAGGTGGGTGTTGGTCTCTTCTCCCAAGTAACAAGTGATAGAATGAGAGGAAATGGCCTCAAGTGTGCCAGGAGAGGTTTAGATTAGATATTAGGAAAAATTTCTTCACTGAAAGGTTTGTCAAGCACTGGAATAGGCTGCTCAGGGAAGTGGTTGAGTGCCCATCCCTGAAGGTACTTAAAAGGCGTGTAGATGTGACACTTAGGGACGTGGTTTAGTGGACTTGGTGGTGTTAGGTTTGCAGTTGGACTTGATGATCTTAAGGGTCTTTTCTATCCTAAATTATTCCATTATTCTATATGAACTGTTGTCTAAAACAGGTCAGAAGAATCGAACTATGCAGCTCCTTCCTTTCCTTTTCTGTCTGTACAACGAGCTCAATGTTACTAGTGCGGATACAGATACTATGTAAGCATACAAAGATAAGTTGTGCTACAAGGTTGAATTTATTTCAATAATAATCAGAAAACTTCTGAAACTTTTAATGTCTTTCAACAGCAGTTAGTTTGTTGTATTTTTTTCTTTAACAGTAGAGACTTTTCATTTCTAGAACTCATTCCATTTGAATTTTTCAAAGAACACCACGAGCTTTGAGCAAAATCCAAGGAGGAAACTTTGATGTTTGAACAGAAAATATCTAAAAATTACACACCTGGCCCTAGCAAAGTGACTTAAGAAAATTTAGTTGAACACCTAATCACCACAGATAAAGAAGAGAGAATTCGGTCCTCAGATAGGTAACATCTAAAAAGCCAGGTCATGAGTAGGGAGCCACTACAGTTGATAAGGAACATTAAACCCAAAAATGTGTTTGCTGTTTTGGCCACCTCTAAGACACCAGAGGAAAGAAAATATCTGCAAAGGAGCAAATAAACACAAACCCAGCTCTTTTATTTTCTTGATTAGGCAGTGAGTTAAACAAGGAGACTTGTGTTTTCAGTTCTCTGTTGCCAAGTTTGCCTTTGTTTATATTTTGTGACTGGAATGAAAAAATGGAAAATTCTGTGTGAGTTTAGGACACAGAGTGCTACCAGACAATTGACCTGCCACAGCCAGCCATCTTCTCCCAGTCCTGTTGGCCCTGTGCTCTTGGCTGATGGTTTACCAGGTTGACACTTGGTGCCTTCCAGATATTTTGTGTGCAGGTAATTAAAGCATTCTACTTGGAAATGAGCCATGTGCATTTCAATATTCTTAGACTGTTTGCAGTCCAGGATCTAGACGTGCTTTTTTCTGAACACTTTTCTGCCCTCCATCACAAACATCTTTATTCTCACTTGTTCTGCTCTGTAAGCAGGAATGCAGAAATGTTTTTCTGTATTTCTTTTTGAAATCAAAATAACCTAAGTAAGTGACCTGGCTTACATTGTGGCCTCATAAGCAATTGTAGTAAGGATGGAAAACAAAGCATTAGTGTGAGAATGAATGCTAGAACAGGGAGGGAGGAATGGGACTTCTTTAGCTAACTTATCCACCAGAGAGAATATATTGTGTAACTGCACCCTTTATTACAGTAAATGAAGATTTGCCAAGACAAGGATTTGAAATATTTGGCTAATAATTGAATTGATTATCTGTCTAAAATAATTAGCTGTTGATAGATATAGAAGGATTATTTTACAAGAGATATAGTGCCTAGAATATTAGAATTCCCTACCAGATGTGTTTTTGATGCTATGGGATCTATTTTGACTGGACTAACACATCATTTATGGTCAATCAAATTAATATAACATGTAAACAGGAAATATCTTGTGGGGTTTGATTACCCATTTCAGTTGTATAATAGTGGCTATTAGCAGAACTTTATTTATTTATTACTTTACCATGCAAAGCTCTAAAACAGGAGCAGACCATGCAAACTCTTTGAAGTGAATGATTTATTCAGTATATTTAACCTTGTTAAAATTTATGAAATATCCACATGCAAGACCTATAAATTTGTTCATGATAGATTGGATCTTTTTGCCATGAATATAGTTTAAAACACACATCAACAATTTCCAACAGAAACAATGAACGTTTTTCGACAGGAAAAAAAAAAAAGGAATTGTTTGTAGTAATTGCTACTTCTCCACTGGATAGCTAAAACATTTGGAATGAAGAGGGAAATCAAAGTGAGTTCAAGATGGCTGAAGCCAGTGAAGCTGCAACAGTTGATCAAATTATTGTGTTATTGATACAATTGTTCCATTAGGGTTCTCACAAATAATGTCAACAAAACACACACACACACAAACTCTAATACACATACATACATACATACATACATGTCTATATTCACATCACTAGTCACAGAAAATGAAAAAATGGATTATAGATACCATGGAAGTAAACTCACTCTGTATGTTTTCACCAATGTTGACAAACGTTCTCATAAGTACTCATATGGTAAGAGCTACATAAGAAAGAACTAATAAAATGAAGACCATATTATTCTTTAATAGCTGATTGCAAATAAACTGCAATCTGCAGGGATTCACTGAACACCAGAAAATCGCATTTTATGAAACTGATCATAAGATCAGAGATTTCTCCAATCAACTTATCAATTTGTACAGCAAATATGAAGTGGTGAACATGCCAGGATCCCACTGAGCTTTACAGGTAGAGTAGTTGCTACATATAGATATTCAGAGTACTCTTTCAAAGTGGCCTGTGCATCGAGTTTGATATGTGGCCCTATGTGCTTTACCTCCATGAACTTATTTTTCTTTTGTGAGCATTTCTATTAAAGTTGAAATGTACTGATTTTGGGGGAAACCCTTTGCTGATTAGGCTGGTTCACAGAGCTGTAAAATGTCTCTTCTTTAATGTGGTAGTTTACATACATGCTTTGCCTAGGCATAAATGGCAGTCCTGGGATTTAATCTGTTGCCTGTTGCTGGTGCACTGAGGGGGACATGTCCTTAAATTCATTCCAAATTCACATCTGTTTATCCAGTTGGATGGACTTTTAAGATTCAAATGTGATGGTGCAGCTGTTGGTCTTTTGCACATGTTGTCTCCTCCTTTGAGGACCAAGAACTAATTTTCCCCTTTTACAGAGCAAAGATATAAATAATTTTCTTCAGGGGCTAGTTTGCATTAGGCTTTTCAGCACTCTCACCTCTGTTGAAAGGCAATTCGCAGAACACTTTTCCATCCCTATGCAAGGTTCAGTCACTGCTCCCTAGCTTAACTTCCGAAAGAGGGAAAGCACCACAGAAGGTCAAAGCCACAACTGTCCTTTCCCATAACTGTAGGGTAGGCCAGGTGCATTGGAGGGTGGAAGAGCAGAAAATAGTTTACATAGTTGTCTGCACATGAGAAATGTGTATTTATGATGTGAACAAGAAGTTCACTTTGCAGACCATACTGCATTAAAATACTGCTGCAAGCATTCATGGTCACACAGAAAAAAGTGCTTATATATGCCATTTTTTGTGTCAAGCCCTCTGGTATATGTGCCTGATCCTTTAGCTTTCTTCACTTTAAAATACGTGGTGACTTGTGTGCATGTGGAAGGCTTGGGGAGGCAATTTTCACAGTGAGTCACTGGAAGGGAAACACAAGGAAAACACAAGGGAAAGTTAATTACAGTAATTCCTTCACTGAAATGTTTTAAAGCAACAAAATAATATGAATGATGATTTCACCTTCTTTCAACTTATTGATGTAATACTTTCCTGTGAAAATTTATTCTAACAGTGCAGTTTGAGAGTGAATTTTTACTGCCCTCAATACTGTTTTATAACATTCCTTTGTGTTTTAGTGTGTATGCCAGGACATTGTTGGAATTAGGAATGGATGATTTCAGCACCCTGAGAACTAATGAAGATTAGTATAAGTAGTTCCATGAGGCATGAAAAATATGAGATTTTGGAGAGAAGACGACAAATCAAGGTTAAATTTTGTCTCCACAAAAGAATGAGGAATGTAGTCAAATTATCTAGCAAAGGCTGCAGAATCTTTTTTGGGGAAAAAAAAGAAAAAGATTTTTCATTACATTCCTGTGATTTGTTCTAGTCATGCTGACACAGGCTATTAAAAACCTTGTTTATGTTTTAGAGACTTTTTTAAAGAGCACTTTGGGACTTTATAGCGTTTGTAGAATGTTCTTTATAGTTAAAATTACATGCTGAGATGGCAGGCTGCTGAGCTAATATATTGTTACACTGATTAAATTGATTAAAAGCTTCATTTTTGACAGGCAAATTGTAGAGGCTGAGATCTCTTTACTGCACATTTCAGTAATTCAGCTCATGTCTTGTCCTATCTAATAATCACTTCTCTGCCTCCCTGTTTAGGAATCATCTCAGTAGCAGGTACATTTTCAAACAGCATATTAGCTTCAGATCTGAATTACATGAGTCACAGTGCATTGGCATTACAAAAGCCTTATTCAAGGTAATGGCTTATTCAGTGGAACACTTGAAATATATTCCTTTTTTTTTTCCTCTGTCTTGCTATACTGTGGATGAAGGGACCCTTGATTTTTAGATTAGAAAATAAGAGATTGCTCTTACTACAGCTGTGGATTGACAGGAGAGGTCATACTGCAGAAGCATTTTATGTCCTACTCAGAACAACATATGCTTACTTACAAATGTGTAACAGAGCAGAACATAAAACCTTACAAGAAATCAGTAAACAGGCAGATAAAGAAAAGGATTCAGCAACTTAAATCAGCTGTGGAAGAGATATTTTGCAATAAATGTGGAAATAAGGTGAGTTTTTTCAAAAAACTGAGGAAATCTTAAATTGCTTTAAACAAATGTAGATGCCTACAGACAAATCTGTAGGCTTCTGATGGCTGTGCAAAGTACAAAGTGTTCACAGCTTGCCAACAGGAGAGACTGAAGGCAGTCCAGAAATGTGAGTCGGCTGATAGTACTACACAGATATGGGTAGTCAGTGCCAGCCACAAACTGCACTTCTGCACTGCACATTCCCAATTTGATACAGGCATTAAGCATTTTTCAGAGTAAAAGCAGGCTTGTTTAGCCAGAGATCAGTGCCCAGCCCAGTGACTCTATTGAGTGAAGAATACACTATTTGCTTATCTTACAGCATGAAAGGTAAGAAGATGAAGTTGTCTACCTGGTTCAGAGCGAAGCTCCATTAGCTCAGTACCCTGAATTGCTGATTCTGCTTGATGAACCATACAATCCAGCTTCTGGCTATCAGAAATTTAAAAACTTCTGGAGTGGTGGTGACATTCTGCCCACTCTATTTGGATGCCACTGATGAAGCTTATCTTTGTTTTTTACTTTTTGAAACTATTTACAATGTAGGCCACATAGTATCCTGTGACAGTGAATTCAGTAACTGAATTATGTTCCTTTTTAAACCTGTCATTTCATTTGGAGACCCATTTTTCTTTTATTGTGAGGAATGATAATTAATCATTTCACTTCTTACTTTCTTCCTACTCTCCGTTATGTCAGAGAGCTCTGGCTGTCTCCATACCTTATGCTGGTAAAGCACCCAAGATACAGCAGTGTTTCCAAAACTGCTCTAACACTGGCAGCTGACAGCGAACTTAGTGCAGGTGTAAAGACAGTTTAAATGTTGGTATGTTTCTACATCTAAAAGGGTAAATGTAATCTAAAAGGATAAGTGTAAAGGAAAAATAAATAGCTTGGGATTGGCTTGGAAAGAGGTAAGGAAAGCA
>VYZW01025363.1:3096-28513 GCA_013401315.1 Balaeniceps rex
ACACATTTCTGATCATTTCCAAAGTAGACCAGAGTGCAGTACATAGATAACTGAGCTAACTTTGAACAAGCTGACTGGGATACCAGAGAAAAAGTGTTAGGCATAGCTCATAAGGACAAATTGCTTTGCTGTGTTCATGACACCACGGCTGTATCACATCCATTTCTCAAGACACAGATATAGTATAGTTTAGCTTAGATGAGTCTTCACTGCTTCACAGACAATGCTACAGTGAAGTGACTACAAGTACATAGACTCTTAGATTATAAAACCCTGAGCTGGTCTGATTTTTCTGTTACATACTAGTACAGCAACTACTGTAGCAGGACTACTTACAAGTCTTTGTGTATCAGATTTGCCCAATGCCGTCTCCAACCTGATCTGCAACATTCCTGGAGGTAACACAGGATACACTTGACCACTGAACGGCAGCTGATTCATCCCATAGATATTTTTCTCAGAAAGAAGTCACATGTTGGATCAAAGGATTTACAGATCTGGAGACGTTCCTGAAATAGAGCCTGCTTCAAAACCTGTTCAGGCAAAATGAGTATTTGCTGATTTCACTTGATTTGGGATCAGCCCTATGGATCAAGGGAAGATGGCAGAATTAAATCCCCACCTTTCAACTGCCCTTTCAGTCCTTATATAAGTAAAGAAGCATTATTCCATATTGAAAAATGACTTCACTCCCCTTCATCAAGCTGTAACCTGCTGCTCATTCCCCCACTATGAACCAGGGCAGCAACTTTCCTTCCAAATCAGGAACCACGAGAAAGATTACTCTTATCCTAAATGCACTGCAAGGATATCTCAGACACATCCTGTCAGCACTTAAACATCCATGACAGGCTTCCCGCAACATTTTCCAGGTGAGCACCCTCGCTCCTTCTACCGTGTCACACGCTCATCATTCACCACTCAGACACGGAGGGAGCAGCCTGTTGACATGGTTTCTCTCACTTTTCCTGGCCCCTGGAGCTGACCTCCTGTCTCCCCAGCTAGATCAAATCCAGGAGACTGTACTTAGGGCTGGGTCACTGGATGGTGTTAAAAGCCTTTCTCTTCTTCTCTCAGCAACCAAAGTTGGAAGGTGGCAAGTGGGAGAGAAAACACTTCAAGTTGATTTTCCTTCAGGAGATGTTTCCTGTTAGATGGGAAAGTCTCCCAGGTGCAGGCAAGGGATGAGAAGGATTTGCAGAACTGTATATTCACGCTTTTGGAGATTTAGGAACTATAGTGGCAGTGACCATACTGCCAGATTTTCTTCCCTCTCTCAGCTGCAGGCACACAGCAAAGGCAAGGAGAAATAATGATATGTGGAAAGTTCCCTTATCAGTTCTTCACTGCTGCTTACAAAAACTCAAGAAAACACCTCCTTTGAAGTGAGACAAATCTAAGTTCCAGGAGGTTCTGGCATCGTGAAATTTTCTGTTTGCCATGCCGGTGTAAAACACCACCAGTTTGAAGGGGTTTGGAGATCTGATTTTGCCATGTGAAATATGCTAAGTTTGTCTCCAAGTTTAACTTAATGATATGTCACTGACTTCCTGAGAATTTGATGAAACACACTCGCAGTTCGAACCAGACACTCCCTTTTGTGTCTCCAGCAAACTGGTTAAGTATCTCATGCATTTTCAAGGGGATGTTGTGTCAAACTGAAAAGCTAGTCTTCAGCTCTTTCTGTGCAGAAGTGGGCTAAGGCATCACTGCAAAGATGCAGACACCCAATTTCAAGCCCCAAGTATACTAACAGGCCTCAACAGCCCTGGACAGCCTCACTTGGGAACTCTACCCAGGTACCTCCGCTCCTTGGTCCTGGAGCTCCATTTAAGCTCAGGACCCCAGTTCTCGCCTGAGCCGTGACACAGAAATACCTGTGTGCTGGCTGCCCTTTGTTCATCCGGATTCACTGGCTGGACTTCCTGGTCTGACCTCAGATGTGACTCATCATCTTGCATTTGTCTGACTGTGCAAATTAGGCTGTGAATGGAAGACATTAATGTCACCGACGCTGTCGTCAGCCCTCTAGTACTGTGGGACTGCACTCTGGTTGGTGAGGTTACTGTCCCTGCCTGTTGTATGGTCACCCTCAGCTCCCAGCTCATTTTCCCTTATGAAACAGCCCTGCTCTTGCTGGTCCCTGATAACCAACACCCATCCTTTCCCATGGTTTTTCTATTATTGTTCACTATTAGCACAGATAAACACAAATGTAACATTTCATCTCATGCTTTTCCTAAAGGTGTTCTCCAAGGCCTGTTCTATTCTCATTTCCTTTATCTCAGCAAGATCTTATCAACACCTTTAATCAACACCATAAATTGTACTATTTATGAAATAAATACAATAGCACCATTCAGGAGTGAGTCATCTGAAGAGAACAAGCCTTGCATCGCTATAGGGAATGAAGACTCAACCATTCTACTGCAGTTTCCATCTTGTTTGAATGGTGATGTACTGCATTGTAAGACGTGACCTGCCCATAGTAAAATCGTAAGAGTCTGCTTCAAATAGCAAAGAATCAAGCAGAGTGAGTCAAATTTCAATCAAGAAATTAGTGTTTTACATTTTCTCAGAAAATTCTGCTCTTTCAAATGCAATCCAATGAAGTAACACACAGTGCACACCACAGAATTGATTCTCCCCTGCGTCTTGTGGGCTCACTTATAGCTATGTACAGTGAGCTGCGGTGGTAAGGCTTTCATATGCTCATTTTGCATGCTTAACTTCGAAAAGCACTGTCAAGATATGGAGTCTCCAGTGGCTGGGGCACAGAGGGCCAGCTCTGCAATCCTTCCGTGCGGGAACTTACAGAGGAGCTTGCAGTCATATGAATGAACTGAACAAGAGTGACCACATCTACACAGGCAGCTATAAATGCATAGCTACTTGAGATATGATTTTTGCTGTGTTTAAAGGAACAATTCTTCACTGAAACTGTTGAATACAGTTCTGTCACGCACACTCTTTAGCTAAGTCCCTTTGTGATAATGAACACGGCCTCCCTGTGTTCAAATTCAAGCCAGGATGTTGAAGCATTCTGCCAAAAAAGATAGACTGAAAATACCTTCATAGTATGGAGCAATTTAAGATCTGGATCCATTGCTAAGGAACATATATGTATTTTCTTTTTTAACATCACTTCTCCATCACATCATTTTTTTCTTTGGCCACTGCAGGGAGAGGCATTTCCCTTCATAAGGCACAAAGTGAATCAGTAGCTGATCCTCATGTGAGCTGAAACTCATAGCTTTGCCAAGCTATACCACAATCTCTGCATCACATAAGCCCCCCACCAGAACTCATGGCCTAAGAACTTATGCACTCAAGTCTTCTGCTAGCCATTTCTAATTGTGCTGCTTGCTTTCCATGCAAAATACCAGTTTGTAACCACAGAAAGTATCTGCACTAGAAGCAGGCTCCTCCCCTTTCCCAGAAGAAGTAATCAAACATTTCTATAGAAGCCATCTCCTTAAACGTGGCTTCCTCTCTGTTCAGAACGATGTGGTTGGGATGCTTCATCCAGCCCATTGATCTCAGTGCTTTATAGCACAAGCCATAAAGCATATTGGCAAGTGAGCAAAGCTGCAAACACAAGTGTGTGAGCATCCAGCATGTCAGATCCTTAGTGGGTTGGCATAAACAGGGAGGGTAAAAATATCCCATCATTTCAGCAGGCATACAGATTTCTCAAGTGGCTTTTTTTAATAGGTCATGTGCCCCATTCAGCAGCTCCAGCTGATGCTTCCAAAAGAAACCCATTAACAGCCTCCCCTATGTGCTCCTTATTGTTTGCACAGCTTTAATGGCCCCATCTGGCATCATCTTAAAGCCTCCTGGTCAGAAGCAAACAGCAGCTTCTGGTTACAGTGGCACAGGAAGTTGTACTTTTCAGCCCCCTTTCTTTACTCACAAGATCTAACTTTGAGAATAAATATATGTTCTGAACCAGGCAAGGATTTGAAGGTGTGTAACCACCTGCAACCTGAGTGACACCACTGTCATGTGGAACTTAAATTCTTTTCCTCTTCCCTAACACTAGGGCAGCGTCCGCACACCAGGTGTCTGGGCCTCCTCATCTTTTGTGGTATTTATCAGTCTGTGGTATCTCTAGGAGACTCATTCCATGGAAAAAGAAGAGGGAACCAAAGCATATCTCTAGCGATGAGCAATTCAAGAGACCAAGCCTCTGCTACCCCAACGCTATGTGCTGATGTGGGGATGGCCCACGTCAGCTGAAGAGGTTTCTGTACAGAGAGCTATTACAACATATACTGCCTCCCAGAAAAACTTGAACATCTGTGTGTCATCTGTTTTATTTTGTTGACAAAGGCTGCTCAGATATGACACAATGTTTCTCCTAGGACAGAAAGTGGCCAGGTTACTCTGGGCAGCTCCCAACGCTGTTTTCCTTAGGCAGATCCCAGCTAGTTCAGGCAACAATACAGTAAAGATTAGCAGGACAGGCTTCAGCACAACTGAGCAAAGGAGCATACATCTGAGTCCCTGAACGGCACCTGCTGTGTTTGCTAAGACAAACTGGTATGACTGACTGATTGATTGTTTTATCTGACTGCACGGACAGTCTAACCTGGGACAAGTCTCTCCACTTGGGAGGTCTCAGGATGGCTCTTGGGCTTCCAGATAAACACCAGTTTATCAATAACAGATGCTGTTTGGATACTCTTCAGAAGGCCATACCCTCTCTAGGCTCGGCCCTAGCTTCTCCTGTTACGGAAGCCCGGCACACCTTTCTGAGGTAAGCCTCAGCCTAGCCAAGCATTTAAAAGCACATATGCCTTACTCCACATGCGCATGAATCCCCTTTGAAAGCCTTAGCCCATAGGCACCTTCTGAAAACAGACTCCATGCCATTAAGAGGTTTCCAGCGTGCTTCTGGGAAGTGCAGCCAGACAGCAGGGTTATTATGAGAGCAAGAGCCAAGGCAGGAAGCTGACAGTTTGTTTTCTACCCTCTCTCCTTTCTTCTAAAAAAGAGTGTTGCTGAGAGCTAGCTGAAAGGCCAGAGACAGTCTGCAGTCGGCTGGTCTTCACTAAACAAAAGTTTACTTTCATCCACTGTGCCGCAGCCGCTGGAGTCACTTCCTCCTTCCTCCAGCCTTTCTTAGAGGCGAGAAAACAGTCGGCTCTTTCACCACGTTAAGAAACCCATTACAATCAATTTAGCCAGTGCACAGACAGACTCCGTGTCTACTGTATTCTGTTACCACAGGCCAGGGGGAAGGGGGGAGAAGACCCACTGCCCAGCCTCCCCTCGCACTCTCTTCCGTAATGGAAAGGATGCCGGCGCCGCCAGCTATTGGAATCACGCTAACAAATGAAGCTGTCATCAAACACCTCTTGGGGGAAGTGGTGGGCAGCAGGGGGAGGGTGCGTTCCTGTGGCGGAGTTGCCTTCACTGCAGTGGTCCTGCTGGCTAATTGCTCAGCACGGAGAGCACACACTTAAAGCGCTATCGTCCTCGTCAATAATGGGGTATTAGGTGCCTCCTGTTCGGCGTGGCATTGATCCGTTCCAGCTTTCCCCTGTTGTTGTTGTGTTGGGGGTTTGTTGGTTTTTTTTCCTTTTCCTTTTTAAGTGTTTTCTGAGCCTGTGTTTAGCGTGAGTGCTGCTTAAGTGCTAATTGTTACACCACAGATTGATTGGCGACAAGATGGCTTGCCAAGTTTCTTCTCCCATCTCCCCAGGTGGGGTGTGGAGGAAGGACAGAGGGTGGGGGCCGAGAGGCGGGGAGAGAGGGAATCCTTTTGCACTCACTGACTTCCTCTCTCACTGTCTTTTTGAGCTGGAAACTTCTGGCCTTTCCAAGCTCCTCCTGCCAATTTCCATTCCAGTTTTGATGCTTTCCTCCCTGCTACAGAAACTGTATACATCTTTCCGTTATTTGACATTTCCCTGTTACAATACCGTCCTTCAAGCCAGATGACTTGGTGGGTAAGCATAATGCTGCAAGGACAGAAGAGTAAGTGTCTTGCCTTTTTCTTTAAGAAAAAAAAAACACACCCCACACCCCCCCCCAAACTTGAAAGGGTTTAAATCCTCCAGATATTCCCCTTCTCTGCCTCATTTGTGCTTCCAAAAACCTGTAGTCCTGAGGCCGATGGTGAGATGCAAAGAGAACTGCATAATAAATGACACAGTAACTCCATGACTCCCATAGAATTTTGAAACACCTGGGCAGGCCCTGGAGCAAAGATGTGAAATCCTCCCAGAGAATCTAGAACAAAGATCTGAAACATACAGGCATTAGACTCAATACCTATACTATTCTGGGTGATGTGAAACATTAGGAATGTTCCACCTAAGGTTAAAGAAGGTGAAACTTAAACACATTTTCTTCCAATATGTTCAACAGTTGCTCAACTGAAGAAGTCCATTAGCCAAAATTTTGATGACTTCAAACCCTTTTTGTTGTGGTTGGTCACAGTACATTCATAAATTGCTATAATATAAAAAGAAGAAACTATCTCTGTGAGGTAGATGAGTACACAGTACAATTCCCGATTCATTCATAGGGAAACTGAGGCAGGAATCACAGCTGACTTGTTTAAAGACAGAGTTAAGGTCAAAGCTGAAAGTAGAACTCAGAATTGCCTTAACACGGTATCTGAACAGAGTCCTCTCACACTACATGTGTTGCACCCTCACCACCTTTTGGGAAAAACACCAAGTATGCCACAGTTACCACATTTGCTGTCAGGCACTTGTAACTGTCTTGCATCCAAGCCTCATGCTCAAGATTCGAGTTGAATAAACAGCTTACCACACACACTGTATGCAAAACATTGCCATTTTTTCTGATTTATCCAGTAAATTTTGATTGCTACCCAGTGTCAGCTGGCCATGCTACTGGGAAACAGACTTTGTAACTTATCAACACAGAAGCAAGCTGTGAATCGAAAAAACTGACAATGAAACGTATTACTTCAACTTTGCTTTTGCCAGTTACATGGAACTTTGAATATAAAGGTCTTGTCTCCAGATATATCAATTTGTGGTGACTGAGCTAAAAATCCTGGATTTTCTTGGAATATAGCATAAAAAAGTTTTAACAGAAGACAGAGCTCTTAACTTTGCTTTCTAATTAATAGTCACACTAGCAGCACTTATGTACTTGAACTTGACGAGGAAGCAAATGCAAGCCACACAAGCACGCTCGAGTTGCAATTTGCTTTCGAATTCAAGCAAATATGCACAGGCATTTTTTGTCACTGATCCCTCAGCTCTGTTAAAAACACTGAGGTCTGGCAGCTACCCAGCCCTGGGAAGGCTGCAAGAAACAGCTTTAACATTACCAGCAGTAGCTTTTTGGTGGTCATTCATTCCCCTGAGGAGATTAAGGACATCCAGGACTAGACTACTCAATCCCTCTAAAAAAAGCAAAGCGCACTCCTCAGAAACCAGGTCAAACCATAGCAAAGGAAGAAAAATGGTCCATTACGCTCTTACTAATTTTACCCCCTAAGAGGATGTGTAACTCCCCTAGCTCTGGGTACATAATGAGCAACAGAATAAAATGAGAAGCAAGGAACATTCTTTAAAAAAATCAGCTGACTAGATGTCAAAAGAAGCACAGGTGCAGAAGAATGAGAAACACAGTAAAACACAAGAAACTGAGGAATCAGGAAGATGAGACCTTTCCTGATTTCATATCAGGTAGGGTGTTTTGTATTTTATTCCTTGCTGATTGTGTGACAGAAAGTTAACACAGTGATGCTGGTAAGACTAAAAAAATATATATGCATAATAGTTATCACCTGATTCTAGCCTGATTTTTAAAAAACACCAAGCACCTGAAGTTTTCCTTCACTTTCAGGAGTCCACTTTCTGTGGACCTTCAGTACCTTTGAAAGTAGGTCATAGAAATACACTGGCAAAAATCTAAGAGAAGCTTTGATTGGAAGAAGGAGGTCAGAGGGGAGGGATAAGGATGAGAACCCTCTCAACAACATTTTCTGTACTTAACTCTCACAGTTACAGTAGCAAATCTGACCTCATTTGGTTACTAACGCCATGTGCAAATTCCAGCCAAAACTTCCCATTACCATTTGGAAATAGTAACATGTTAACTTGTACTCCCAAAAAACCATTCGCTCAGAACTTCTGCGAGATAGGCTCAGCAACACCATGACGAAAGAGACCAGAAGGTACAGCAGATAAATTAGGATTTACAGAAGGCTTTTAATCACATACACACACAAAATAAACAAAAAAGCCAAACCAAACCAACAAACAAAAAAACTAACCAGAAAGAAACAAATACACACCAGGAAGGAAATACAGTCACACTAGGAGTGCACATACAAGGAAAACTCTTTTCTGAGCTACTCTTGTCCAAAAACCACAGAACAAATTGCTGAGGCTTTTCCCCACTGCACAAAGTGCCTTTTAGCATCCAAGGTTTTCTCCTGAGGGACAGGAGAAAAAGGGAAAGACAACTGGCGTCGAGCTGTGTGTTGTCTGAAGATGCTGTCAAGAACATCATAAGGAAAGAGCTGTGTCTGAGGTCATCAGATTAGAGAAGAAACAAGGAACGGAGTAGGGGCTGGGAATGGAAAGGGAAGGGGGAGGCACAGTGACCTGTGTGACCTCTGCTGCACTAACTTGATATAACAAATAGTTCTGAAAAGCCAAATACTGTTAACCCTTTTAAACTGGGTCATTCCCTGCTGTGGACGGCTCATAGAGTAGAATCCTTAACTCCTTCCTCCCCATATGCTTTCAAATATTTACAGTTGACAGTGCATTATGTCATATTAAATTTACAGCTCTCACTATTGGCAAAATTGGTTTAAAGAGAATCTCACTCCACCCAAATGAAAATATTTCATGCATTTCAACTCCAAATTTTAGCCAGCTTATGCAAGGCAAAATGCAACCTCTTCAAACATAAATGTGATCTTTTTTCTTGTAGAAAAGCTCACTTTTGCATGAAGAGGACAGTGTTTCTGTTTGGTGATATCTTCACCCCCTCAAAGATGAAGGGACATTCTCAAGATCTATGATAACATTCAGTGAAAATCTCTTCTCTCTTATGAGGGAAGGCAAAGGCAACGATCCTCCCACCCTGCCTTGGACTCCATGGAGCAACAAGTGCAACCTGAGGAGGGGAAAATCTTCAAGACCCAAATCCTGCCTTTACAAGGCCCCACTCACACAGATCTCCTTGCAAACCCAGGCCCTGTATTTGACCCAAGTAAGCACACATGACTGTTGTCTAACTGGAAACTGAAGCAAACCTCCTAACTCTGCAAAAATGGGCTCCAAACCTTTGAGGAAATTATTATCTTGTGTGTGATTTCTAGTACATTTTTACTTCTGCTCACAACTCCAAATGCTAGAATAAATTGTGAGGTATCTTGGTCTTTCTGGTTCTATTCCTAACCACAAATTAAAATGGAAAAAATTATCCAGAAATTTCAGAACGCTAAAAAACAAGTTTAAATTCCACTCTGGTTTTGAATGTGGATAACATTTCAACAGGGAACCTAGATTTTCCATTACCGTTCTTTTATTCCTAATGAAAAGCCTTAGTTTTCTCATCCTATTATTACTGTGATAACCACTTTTCAATATACAGCACCATAGCTATGCACAGTTTTCCACTTGGGTGGGTGAAATGAATTTGCAATTTTGAGACACCCACAGCAAACCCAGTCCACCTCTATTCTAATACAGAGGTCAGACAGTCTCCTTTTGCCACAGTTACCATAGAAAGGCCACTCCAGCAGGGAGGGTTGGCAGGACTGCAGCAATTCTGACTCTTGAAAACCGTAACGGGAAGAGCTGGTTCTTTGCTGTATGGCAGGATCCTGAACTGCTATCCCCCTCTGCTTGGAGCGGGGCTTGGGTCATATGACCTCCAAAAGTCCCTTCCAACTTGAATTATTCTACAATTTTCTAGACAGATGAGGATTGCTTTGAAGAACAATATGTTTGTCCTATATCAGGTGTCTAAAAATAGAAGATGAGGCATGTTTTTGTAAATATTTTCCTATGTGTGGCTAGACCAGAAAAATGTGATATTATCAATAAGCTGTATAGTCCAAAATGCTTAATATAAAATAAGAGATAGAAATTGCTCCTGGGGGAAAAAAAAAACCTTCTTGACCATTGCACAAGTGCACAAGGATATTTATAGTTCTCCCTAAGCAATGGAGCTTGTAGCACTGAGGGATATTTTTACTGCCTGCCTTTTTATACCCCAGTTATCTAAGCTGGGGAAAGGCCTTCTCCCTAAAGCCTCTGTGCAGACAGAAGAGGGAGGCAGGCAGGCTTCTACAGAGCATTCAGAGCAGGAGCACAGCATATGTGATTAGTCTCCTAATCTTATCAACGAAGGTAGGTACCTAAAAGCTGGGTAGTGAAAATACCCCATTAGTCCCAAACGTCATCAGATTCGTTCCAACAAAAACCTCGCTTGTTTAATTACAGATGAAATAGGGTGGTTCATGAGAAGCAAAAATCTGCAAGTAGGCCAGCAGGTTGACCTCCAATTGCCGTCAAGAAAAATGACCTTCAGTCTCCCCTGCTTTATTTGTTACTCATCTAAAATTGAAAAAGGAGTGATGAGAGGATGGTAGGCTTTCAGTTACTTTTGAAGAGCTCCTTCTCTGTGTCTATGAGAGAGGCTGGGCAAGCCATGTAAGAAGCTAGGAATGACTAAAGGGTAGCTTTGTCTCCAGGCTCTGTCATTCTCAGCTGTTCTGCTCAGCCTGACAAAGAAGCTGAGTAGAGGAAGGGATTTTAAGGAATCAGACAGAAATTCCTTACACAATTACTTTAAGTCAAAGAACAGAACTGGATTAAAAAAGGGTTTCACTGACCTTCGATCAAGGATTTTGTCTATAGAGACTGTACCTACTACAAGAAAACCGTGGATATGATTCTTTCTGTTTCAACACTTAGAAAAAAGTTCCCAGACCTAGGATTCATTCTTCCTGACTCTGGTAGGGTCATGAGGAAGTCTGTTGAGCTTTTTCCACTTCATATCAGTGGCTACAGTTGAGATGAAAATCTAGTCCATGTCCCATCATTTCATTTCAGTAGAGAGGATTAAATTCCTCCAAAACCACTGGCACTGTTCTTGAACGGATTGCTGTCTACACAGCACTCCCAGGCACAGAGGACTGACAGGCAGGGCACAGGTTGGAACCCTGAACTCCATCTGGCAGTGTCAGTAGTAACAAATGAGATAAGGACTAGACTGAGGGTCATAATATTGTGCCGTAACAATTGAGCCTTTATAAAGCTTACCATCAGTGGTGTGAGACTAATCAAAAGCTAATGCTTCCTTTGATTCTATTTGTATACAAATCTTTTCCATGATGGTTATAAACACCCAGAAGCTCTTCTCTTCCCCCCAAACCAAAATAATGAACTGCAGCCATAGGCAGGCTGTGATATAAGCTGCACACCCCATCCAGAGAACACTGCCAGTATAAGCACTATTGAGGAATGGCACTGACATTCCACCAAGATTGCTGTTGCAACTAAATGGGACATCAATCGGTTGTTAAAAATAATAATTGACTTTAAAAAGGTGATGTTATTGGATAACTTACTGGCTCAACAGATGTTTTATAAAATTGCCTATGCCTTTAACATATAACATCCTACATGTAACTTGAAGAGTCCACTACTCAAATGGTCCCAAATCCTAATGGAATGTCCAGCCATACCTCACACAGAAATACTGAACCTACATAGAAACGATTTTCAAGTTTAATAGAGATTTGTGTTACACTGCAGATCAATCATGCTGAGAAGGCAAGCCTAACATCAAAGAGGAGACTTTAAATTGAATCCAGCAAGTCTGGATTCTTGAGCAAGGAAAAGATTAGAGTACTGCAACAGTTCGTAGGATCTCCTAATTACTCAGCAGTGACCATTCTGCCTACCTGCATGGTCATAATCCCATGGCACCAAATTTGTGGAGTATCCCCAGCATCATGGATGATTCTTGTAAACTTGCCAACAGGAAGCTATGCCAATTTCTGTGCGTGCAGCAGAGGCCTCTAACTTACCTGCTTCCCTTTTTCAATCCTTCCTCCCCAACCATCCTTACCCTAAATAATGCGAATCCAGAATGAACACTGCTAGGACCTTCTGCCTTCTGGCTCACTTGCTCTCACATGTAGCGACTACCTTTTCTTTATCAGTGAAGACCACTGCATGGGGAACCTAGGACTTCACAGATTCCTTACTAACCACCCTTGCACTGTAAGGAATAAAGCAGAAGTGGGAGGTTGACTTGCTATGGCTTAAACTCAACTGCTGTCTGCCTGAAATGCCCAGTGAAAATTCCGTAAGGTATTTAAGCAGGTCATGTCTGCTTAAATAAAACTGTCACTGATCTTAGATGACTGACACTCCTGCTCTTTGGTTAGTTCCAAACTTGAACAAGGCTATCGAGAGATAAGTGAAATGGAGATCTCTGGCAAATTCAGTGTTCTCATAGATTACCAGTTTCCTTCACAGTAACAGCCAATAGATACCTGCTTCAGAGCAGCGCACATGTCCTTCCCTCTATGTGCTCTGCATTCTAAAACATCTTATAAAAAACATCTTAAAAAATAAGCTTTAAATATGGACTAAGAGACCGATAATCATAACCACTGTAGATTTCAAAGAAGGGAAGAAGTACTCAACCTGTGAGGTGCAGACATGAGATGTGCTGAAGCCGTGAAAAGATGCCCCCTCTCATCTAGCACTGGTGGAAGATTATGTTCAGTACTGACAAGGCTCCCTCACCCTCACTACTTCCCTACCCAGGCTGTTTCACCTCAGCAACAGTTCCAAACAAAGCTTTAAAGTTTCACCTTCATTTACATTCAGGAAACACAGGCAGTCAAAACCATGACTGTTTCCAGTGCTTTCACTCTGAGAAGGAATGAGCTCCATCTCCTCTCCCTCTCGTCACACACCTGTTAGCAGAACTGAAACATGGCCTAGCAGCATAATCCTGTAAATTGCTTCTCTTTGGTCTGAAAACAAGCTGAAGCAAAGGCTTACAAACCCAAGTTTGGATAAGCTACACAAGAAATTTACATCCGTATCTCAAGCAAGCACCAGAAATGGGTTAGCCAGAAGAGGCATGATCCTGAGAATCCCAAGTGACCCTCCGAAGTCAATAAAAAGCAAGTGGAAGGATCGGGGCCTTTCATTGTTAGTGTTTCTGTAGTTACAATTACTATTCCTAGTAAGATTTACAATTCTCAGGTAAGCGTAACAGTTCCCATGCTAAATACCATCTGGTAACAAGAACAGACTCTGTGCAATGCACTTACTCCTTTAGCATCAGGTAAGAAGCAAACAGGACCTTGTTGTCTTTAACACCAGTATCTACAGCAAGTGCAGCAGGAAATCTCACGGCACTTCAGTTGTAAGAAGGGCTAGGAGCTGTTTCTTTCTGCCTTTCTCTCCCCTTGTCCTCATCCTCCTGTTTCCATCAAGGAATGTCTCCTAAACCCAGCATGTGTGGAGATCTCCTTGGCCCTGCCTTTCTAAATAAAGGAGAAACTTCTCAGCTGCCTATTACGGGGTGATTAAGGGGGAAGGGAGAATCTAAAGCAGTCTGATGAGAATTTACAGGTCGTCGGCTCCCTTTCCTGCTGTCAACCAGGGGGCAACCCTTAATGGGGTGAAACGGCTGCAGGAGAGCACAGGGCTTGCTCTTCAGTTCAGCCTCTAATGAGGGGCCATCGGCTCAGCTAGGTCAGCTTGTTAGAAAAGGAAGAACGCCAGCACAGACTGAGAGTCAGGGACAGAGGCTTACAATAGCTCTTGAGGGGCCATGAGCCTAAGCACTGGAGCTCAGGGGAGGGGGCAGCAACCGCGTTGTCTGACTACTCCTCGCCTCTTAAAATCCCATTACCTTCCTTTTATTTCACAGTAGAGACTGGTAGGGAGGGAGAGGGAGGGGGAGGGAGAGATATCTGTGAGGAACTGCCTCTGTCTAGTGCCTTCCGTCAGCAGAGGTCGGGCCCATAGGATCAATTTTTTTTCTCTGGATGTGATTTTCTTGTCTCTCTCTCTCTCTCTCTTTTTTTTAAACAAGAATACGGGCGCCAGGCTTACAAGAGGTCCTCAAGAGCTGTCAATCAGGGGCATGAAATATTCAGAGAGCTTAATCTTCTTAGGGGATCTGTAGAGACCCCTTCATGGGGTCTGAATGCTCTTCATGAACTTGCAAAGAATGGGTAAGGGGAGAGAGGAAAATAAACACAGCTGAAAAGAATGAAAAGAGAGACATCCTTAGACAGACACCCTCATATCTTGGTGAGGGGCATATTATAAGAATTTAAACAGAATAGAAAAGACCTTTTAAGACCCAGTTAGTGGAACAGTCTCTCTCCTGACTGGGAACCTGGAAAACCACCTTTGGGTATTCTTCATCATGGCTATTTCTTCCTTTTTTTGCTCAACAGGTAGCCCAGTTCATTGGTATTCCTAGCTCATGACCTAGTTTTTGATCTTATACTTCTTAATACTTCTCCACAGATTTTTGCCTTTTCTGTGGCTTGGTCGATATACAAGAATTCTAACAACCTGGTTAGTTAATGGTCAGGAACAGGTAGACTGGCCTAGTGGGTAGCCTGCAAGCTGCATAAATTTCCTTTGAGATCTCAGGAATCAGGTATGGATTTTTTAAGGTACTTGCACAATTGAAAGTAAGCCCATCTTTAGTTACTTAATTACTCTGGGCTAACAGCATGTACCTCTATTAAAGGAACACTATCTTAAAAAAACATATTGTGAGATGTGACTCAGATATGTGAGTAATAAGAGACCTTACATATGTCTAAGATAGATGTACATTATTACATTGTATTATATAAGTGATATCTTGACTATCTATTTTTCAAAGACCAGGCAGGGGCAGGCTGTTTCCTATACAAAAGTTATAATGAGTTCTCTGAAAAGTGAATCCTCCATGTTTCTCTCTCTACCTCTTTATATCTCTACTTAAACATCTTAAGGAAATTCCTGGTGAAGAATGAATACTGCAAATTAAATAGCTTGTATCAAGCTATTGTCCTCACAAAGTGACCTACGTCTCTAAAACTGAATCTCCCACTTCTGTTGCTTGAAGGACTACAGCTAGCATCTGTAACAAGTCACTGCAGTATCCCACAAAGAGAATCATGTCCAGCACCTTTGTCTTTGGTAACACAGTCCAACCCTTAAGAAAAAAAATTACTGAAGTGAGCAGACACTGAGAAACCTCCTATATTTTTCCCTTCCATCAGTATCTGAAATGCAGAAAAGAATTCTATTGCTGCTGCAAATTCTATGACAAGGAAGAACTTTAAATAACACTGCAAAGATGATTTAAAGACACTAGTCCTGAATTGAAGCCATATAGAATTTGAACATAAATGTCTCGTTAACCATTGGGCCGCCTTTAAGTCAAGAAAAAGAAATTATTTTTGTTCTCTAGCTGGTTCAGTAAATTCTAGTTTGGGAAACAACTATGCAGCACAGTGTGCAACACCTGAGGATTTGGCTTTTACCTCTCATCCCTGTCTCTCATTGACATGTGTAAATGCTGACAGAAAGGAGCAAGAGAAAGTAGTTTTCCCTTCAGGAGATGTATCCACTTACCACAATATACCAGAATGAGTCAGAGAAGGATTGTTACTTTCCCCCCTCCCAGCCCTCAGGGGGAAAAACTACCTTTATGTATGTGCTCATGCATCTTACAAAAACTGCGGTGAAGAACTGTGCTCATATGGTTTTACATCTAGAGGGCACAGTAAGGTTGGAAGTGTTTGCTTATTAATTTGAAGGAGTATCAATAGGACAGGTACAGCTATGCAGATAGAACAAAGCGGAGAAAGAGGAGAAAATCCAGTAACCAGCCAGTTAAGCCTACAAGGGGAAAACTTATACTATAGCATTTAGGAAGAGAAGGTGCCAGTGTGGGTTGAGAGAGAGGGGCAGTACAAGAGCACAGGCAAAGTATATTTTTTCCAGTGGTAGTAACAAATTTAATAAACAAATAATAATAATAAAAAAGATAAAAGAAATAAAAAAGAAGAGAGAAAGCCTTCTTCTCCCTCCTCCTCTTCTCCTGCACCTGGGGTCATGCTGTGACCTTTTAGAAGACGGGATGTAAAAGTGACCTTTGTCAGAGTGTGACAGAGCATCCAGCCCAGGTTTCCGTGAGGAGATGTGAGAGCCCTACAGGCAGTGCTCCTTCCGTGGGCAGAGGTCCTGACCTGCAGCAGTGCACCCAGAGAGCTGTCAGGGGCAGGCTCCCCATCCCCAGCTCCTCTGCTTTAGGAAACACAGATAAGAATACAGACTAGCAGACAAAGAGCCTGGTCTTAAAATTTTCTCATCCCACCTGTAACAACAGTGGTATTGCTTGGGAGCTCTGAGACAATGCTTCTCTCTTTCTCCCTCTGTCCTCTCTCTGAGTGCTAAAATAATCTTATGAAAATGCCACAACCCTTAGATGCTTCAGCTGCCTTCAAGAAGTCACAGGCACACCCGCAGTCCTTTCAAAGATGAGAGAGAGGGGAATGGGGCCAGAGATTCTTTGCTGCTTTACTTCCACCACTTTATAAAATCAAACAAGCCAGCATGCCTAACTGGATGTGTTGATGAGGCACCCAACTAAGGAATGGTTTGGTGGGCATCCTTCTCTGGCTTCTCCCTGGTGTCCTGGGCTGTATGTGTATTCCTAAATACTCTATATCCGTAAGTTTTACTGGGCTATACCAGGGCAACAGTCACATACTCAAATATTTCTGCAGTCACTTGCACAGCTGCGGAAGAACAAACGAAGATGCACCAAAAATAATCCAGCAATGGGACAGACACCACCTTCTTGTAAATGTGTCAATTCTATGCAGCAAAGCAAGCAAATCTTGGAGGACATAAAGAGAAAACATGTTAGGAGCTGTCTGACACTGGGTCAGCCCCACACAGAACACAACTGGTCTGCTGCCACTCACAAAGACAGGCACTTCCTCCTTTCTTACCCTAACTCTGTGTTTTGGCTAACATACAGCAGATCTTCTGAATAAACAGATCTCTGTTGGACATGCAGTTCAGGTGCTGGCTGCTCCAGCTGTGAATCCCTCATCTCCTAGCTATATCCTGGAGGCATGAGAGGGCAGAGGAAGCAGGGCAATCTTCAACCTCCATCTCCTGCTGCCCCACGACCTCTGGGCTGCCACTGTTGACCCTTCTGGGGTTGCAAGGGGTTGACTAATTTGGACACGTTCAGGCAATTGCTGTCATCAGCTTCCTGCTTTGTTGATCAGGGAGGTTTTTGCTGTAGGCGGGAGTCAATTATTTGGCAATCTCAGGATGATCGGAAGAGACTATTAGTGTTTGACATTTTAAAGGGAAATGGAAAACAGCCCACCTCTCCCTTTTTGCCAGCTAAACCAACCACTTCATATTAAACTTTGCATAGCTTCTTCCTCATACAAATTAGCTCAACAACTGCTGCTCTTCCACAATGTCAATGGGCCACCTCAGAAAAGGATGCTTGACCATGACTCCTAACCTGGTCTCACAGAAGATGGCCATCTGGACTGCAATGGAGTCTCTGGAAGCCTATGTGCAATGAAAATCCTTCATGGAAGACATAAAAAAGCAGGCTGAGCAGGGGATACATGTATGGAACTATCTACCAGTTTATTAAAATAAACAAAACCAGAGCTGCATGCTGCACATTCAATTTCCTGACCTGACAGCACATGGATGAAACTTGGTTGAAGCTTAAAAATTGTATTACCAAGAAAGATCTGTGCTAAGTGGAAGGATGGCAAATCTGAGAGCTGTTCAACAAACCCTTACAAATCATAAGAACAAACTGACTATGTCAGACACTTTTCCAAAACTTTATCCTAGGCTTCCTTATGGGATGAGAGGGTTATCCACTTCTCACCAAGATTCCTCTCCAGGGATTTATGCAGAAAAGAATACTTATCTTGGAAGTGTAGAGTAGGGAACAAGACAGTCCAATTGGTAATATAAGCAGTAGGAGGCATAAACCAGCAGCCCTGGTTCCAATTGTATTTAAGAACTAGTCCTTGAGAAAGAAGGGAATATAGTAGGGCTCTTAGTAAACAATTTCTCCCAGAACTAGCAGAAAAAGAACTGATGTCTCCTGACCGACAGGACAAGATTTACAGATTGGATACATCTCTCCTGTCTGTCTTAACTGCGGAGTATGTAATATTACTGTTTTGCAGGCATATGTAGAAATCCCATCCAGAATCAAACCCTCATTGTACCTCACACTGTACAAATACACAGAAGCATTTTGATTTTCCTCTGCTTTAATACAATGGCTTAGGGTTTGAGCAGTAGATTTTCTATTTCCAGTGTCTTAGATAGATTGACACCAGTGAATTCTCTTGAAAAATCATTAGGTATTAACAACCTGCTCACACTGTAACCCAAGGAGAGTTGAAGATGAAGGCCGCACTTCCAAATCAGAACTGATACAGGAAAGCTACTGCTCCAAGGCTTACAGAAGCCAGTTTAGCACGAAAATGCCTGCCCTGACTTACATTTTGTAAATGGAGAGAGGAAGAAGACTTTACAGTTTCAAGATATCCAGGTTCCCCGCTGTTACAAGCGCAAACAGCGACCTTAGATAAAGCTTTTTCTGCTCTTGAAGAATAACTCATGATGGAGTCTAACAAGGGGCCCGTTGGTGGCAGATTGCTCTCTCCTCCCCTCCTCCCCCAGCTTTATTACTACCAGTATCCAGTTGGACCAAGTTCCCCTGGGAGTACCCAGGATTTGTCTGTATGCAGACAGCTCTGATGTGGCAGCAGGGCAGACTCTAAGCGGTGGTGTGATTTAATAAACAGACACTTAAGGCAGTTTACGCTGGAGTCAGCCCACTTCGGATGGCCTTCTCTGCTAATTTAACACTGGCTGCAGCCCCCAAGCTGGCGTCTCCCTGCTCATTAGGGAAAAGGGGTGCGTATGCATGTGTGTGGGGGAGGAATTCTTGTTTCACATTGGTGCTTGAGAGATTTTATTATACTGGGCAGCTCATTTCAGCCACTACATCGCAGAGGATTTTTAAACAGAAAGGGGGAGGCAGGGCATGCTAGTTAGAATCCTTCCCTGTTGTTATCTTCATTAATTTTCCTCTTTTTTTGCTTTGGTTGGGGGGGATGTGACAAAAAGGGACAATAATTGCCATTTGCCGCAGACTTTGAGGAGTCCTCCTCAGCCATTACAGATTAAATTGCATTCTGTACAAGTGTCCATCAGGCCCCAGCTCCAGACTCCAGGCTGGTTAGAGGGCAGCTGATTCAGCTGCAAGAACATTTTGCTCCACTTCTGATCTGTCCTAATTATAAAAAGGATGCTCCTGCCTTTAACCCCTAGAGTTCTCTCTTTCCTATTAGTATGATACTGTCCCTTAGCCAACTATTCTGGTTTAACTGAGTTACCTGGACTGTCAGCAGCAGAGAATCTACACAGATCTATACTGCCTGAGTGTGTCTCTCCTAATTTTTATCTCTCTGATCCACACAAACAAAGGCTTTCAGATTTCGAATAGAGAATGGCAAAACCAGGACAGGTTCAGGACTTGCAGAATCTGTCTGATCAGGTTTTAGATTTTGTAAAATCAAATCTAAAACTAAAGAAAAAATCCACACTTTCAGTCCAAAGCACGAATAGCTTGAATACACATGGCTGAGCTAGTTTTAACGTAATAAGCATCAGTACTCCTAGCAGTATAGCAATAGGGAGAAGCAGAGTCTGTAATACTTTTTTGAGAAGATCAGCCTGTAGGCCCACATAGGGTATATTATGGTTCTGGTAGTGCAGACGACAGTATCGAAGCCAGCTCATTTACAGATGTCTCAGGATCAACTACACTAGCTGTACTAACAGTATTGCAGTGCAGATACAGAGTAAACATCTGGACTGCAACTACGAAGCAGTGGGTTGTCCTCTTCCCTTCAAATGATAAACTGTTCCATTTTAAAACCTCTTACAATGGAACGGATCTTTCTTTGGTTGCAATGAGGTGCAACGGGACTAAAAACAAAGCAGAACAACAACGTGGGCCTGATACCACTCACTTCAAGCTTTATTTTGATGCAACTCTGACACCGACTTCAGCTGATTCACTCCTGACTGAAGCTGGTCTACACAAGATAAGAATCTACCTTTGTTTGATTTTCTCCCTTACAGCACATGCAGTGAAGCATATGCTTCAGCAGACTCCCCTCATCCCCTCCTACCACCAAGCTTCTGCCTTTTCCCACTCAAAACTAATCCTTATTCTTTCTGCAGCCCCTTTCCTAAAAGAGGGGCAAGGTTGATACTCTATGTTTCTCTGAAAACTGGCATTGTGTCAAAGTTGCCCAAGAGTGCCTTGAGCAGTTGTGGCCCCACAGCACCACAAACAGAGCAAGTCTGTGCCTTAGCACCACACTTCAGCAAAATATAATTTCATGGATTCATATATTTAACACCAGAAGGGACCAATACTGTCATATGGCCTGAAATCCTGCAAAACATGGACTATGCAAAACTCCTGCAGTGAAAGGAATTATCCTTCTCCACTACATAAACTCAACATTACTAAGAGCAATATCTCATGGCTGAAATGCAGAATAGTTTAAGACAGACACGCAGTCTCAGTTTGCGCACTCCATGTGATGATGAATCAACCATATCGTATGGCAATCTATTCCAACAGTGGCTTACCCAGTCAGCTAACATCTTGCTTTTATATTTCCAGTATCTCTTTGTCCTGAATACAAGCAAGCTCAATGTTCAGAAACATCTTTCTTTAGTGATACTGACAAACTCAACTTGCCCTTACAGACTGTTATATTTTGGCTGATGGCATCTAAATTGTACTTTTCGTTTTAGATGCTCCCCTCCTGTTAATTTCTACGATCTTCACTAAATTTCCACTAAATATTCCATCCATTCTGTTTTAGTAAGCCTGCGGGGGGGGGTTGTTTTGTTTTGTTTTCAGTGAGTTTACTTTCTGTAGAATATTTCTTAGAATCAACAGCCCTTTAGCCATTGGCAGTACCTTTAGAACGCATTAGTGGAAAATGTAAAGGAGAGGGGAAAAAGAACTTAAAAAAATATCCAGGGAGAAGAGCAAGCACAGCATCTGTCTTCTCCAGCTAGTACTGGACAGCTCCCTCAAACCAGGCTCTCATCCTCAATTCCTAGTGGCACAGAAGCCTGCTAATACCCTCCTGATATAAAACATAAAATCAGCTGTTACCAAATCCAGCAGTCTGCTATTAACAGTGACTATAAACGTGGCTCAGCAACACTGTGCAGAAAGCTGGCAGCAAACAATCTGGAGAAATCTTCCTTACAAAAGAATTTCCCCTTACCTTCAGTAGTTAGAGAGTGACTGATGTCCTGAAACAACAGGTTTGACATTCCTGCCAGATATCTTACCTGTTAAAAAAATTCCTTACCACTGTGGGAGTTTAATGCCACAATACTTGTGGCATTTTCATCATGCCTACCTTCTAAATCACTTTTTAGGGAGAAGTTCCCAATACACTTTCTCTGCATCATTCACTATGTGAAGAGCATATTTATTTATTTTGGACTTACCCATCCTCTTACAAAGCATGCAATAGAGGCGCTGGTCAGAATTGGACACGGATTTTAGGTTGGATCCCATCATCCAGTCCTTTAATGCACAATAAGCCATCTCCATTTTCCTAAAATCTCATCTCTGAAAAATTAGAAATTTACTACTTCAGTGGACAGAACATTTTATCACTGGAACCTTAAAATACTGATAAATAAAGTCTATGCAAGATTACAATTTTTCCAAGTCTTTGTCACATGTAGAGCGAAGGAAGGGGCAGCAATCTGAGGGGTATACAGGGAAAGGTTTGGTTTCAAACACAAATCTTTTTGTAGACAAATAAAGGCTAAAATAGCAGAACTCATGTTCATGTCAACCTTCCTTGTAATGCAGATAGCTTGCTGGCAGCTGACTGAGGGTTTGAAAAACACAGATGAATAAAAACATCTAAGACGAAACCTTGTAGTCTTCTAGTCAGATCTTCCATAACTGAAGTCAAATAGTCATGGATAGTGTAAAATCAAGACCCTAAAAAAAAACATCTGCAGTTTTCCGAAGACAAAGACCATTTCTTTTTAAAAGGTATTGAAAGATGTAAACTAGGGTGAGCAAGACAAGTGCTCTGCAGGGCTTCTCCACACACAAATCTTCTACTACTCAGGTAAGTGCTACTTACTAACTGTTGTAACTTAATAACTGTAAGTTAAAGCAGTATAAACTTCCTACTGCAGATCCAAATATACATATATAATTACTCCTTTGTGAAAAGGGAGATCAATGTGAAATTATGTTCAAAACAGATGTTGCACTTCAGTAAATAACAATGTAAAAAGATCACATATGTAAGTAAAATATTTATAGCGGTATAAATTTTATAAGTGAATGAAGCTGTAGCGATCAAATGCATGATGAAGGATGAAATGTAAACAAGGTACTGCATTTTACTGAGTTAGTCAGTTGAGCTTCTGCAACTGTTCATGTGCATTTTTAGCTCACCCTAATTTTGAAAAATGACAAGTTGAAATCAATAATTACTTAATGAGTAAATACTTAATTGCTCATTTATTATTATTATTTTATATATCGCTGCTAGTGCCAGGAGGTTGGGGAAAGGAGAGATAGAGGAAAGTAGATCATAGCACATGTGTGAGACATGTTTGTTTAAGGAGTTTAAGAGGTGAGAAAAATGCTAAACAAGACTAATAGAGGGAATGTAAACTGACCCTGAAAATCACCATCTAAAATCTAATTACAACAGGTGGGGATGGTACTGGGAAAGCAATAACACCAGCAAAAATAAATTGCAGTGCAGAACTACCTAAGAATCTCTGCCACTGACCATAACACTTGTGCTAAAAGCTGTACTAACCCCAGAGAAAAAGAGGGCCCCCCACAGGGATACAGTAGAAATAAGTGCGAAGAGCTCCACCTCAGTAAGTTTAAGAAAACATTTGATCAAAAAACAGATGTAATTTATTCTCTTAAGCACTGCCATCATTTCACACTCGCATTCTATGAACTCAAATCCTGGCTCAAGGGAAATGACTTTTCCTTAGTTTACACTGCAAGTGCGTTAGAAAGATAAATACCTATCCTGGGTGGAAAGAAAGACTCCAGTTTAAGAAAAGGAAATAAAGGCCAAGCTTTCAGCCATTTTATGCAGCAGTTTCCAATGCCCTAGTACTGAGCTGATCGTGTCAGTATCTCAAGGTCCCCAGAGACGGTAATCTTATGTGTTCAGAGAGGCTTTAGTTCATGCAAGGTCAGAGTAATTGTGCATGATTAATGGTTTATCTCTTCCTGAAAGCCTTACACAAAGGCTCCAAACCAAGTTAGCCGTAATTCCATACTCCTTACAGTCTGCTTAAAGGGGCAGCATCCTATTTCCTGTTGGTGGGGCCAAGCAGGTTGACTTTATCTATCAGAATTGGAAGCGAGCCATGTGGCCTTTGAAAGAAGTCCCTCTCCCCCATTCAGCTCCCTAGGAAACATGAATACACTGTAAAATAATTTAAAAAAAAAAAAAAAGAAAGAAAGAGAAAAGTCCAAATTCAGTCTAAAAGACCCTAAAGTCTGAAAAAAGACTTCTCTGTAACAGTCCCCAAACCTTTTGCTGTGAGATTGTTTGGTTTTCTACAGAATTGCTCCTTATCATATTCCCAGAGCAGGGCACATTAGAATCACCTTAGAATCTCATTTTTATTCTGCAGCCTTATTTTGTTACAAAAAGGATCATTTTTAATCAATTACAGCTTTGTGACCATGGGCAGCCAAATAAGCTGATTAAATTATTATTTGCAGATAGTGCTCACAGATAATTCCTTAGGGATAGCTGCAAATTCAGCCATTTTTTGTTTTCACAAAGCATTAAAGAAGCCCAATTTCTCTGAATGCATGCTGTCTTTTGCTGGAGATTTTAAATGGCTGTTTTCAGACTACAGAGCATTTCTGAACTGTTCGGTTCAGCTATTTAGTTATACACAGTGTGTAATTGGGCACATAAGTCATATGCTGTTGTTTCTGCTCTCTGAGTGGATGTCCAAAGCCCTTTACACAAGAGAATAGTGAATAGTTTTGTTCACATACCAAATCTCCTTGCTCTCCTGTGACTAAGATGTTCAGATCAAACACAACATTCCCTGTGGTTTTATGCGAATGAAAATCCATGCACATCAAGTTTGTTCGCTAACAGCAAATGACAAGGGATCACAAACATGGATGAATCAAAACAGCAGTTTGCAGTTCAAATTTTTTTTTTTTTAATGTAGTTCCCACCATCAAAGCAGACTGAGCTTTAACTGAGAATTTGAAACATTATATGTTTTGTTGGAGGGAGGAAAAAGGCATACAGTACGGTTAGAAACTTCCACATAACGATAACGGTAGTTGTCCATAGCGGTCATAGAAAATTAGCTAGTTAGCCATTGGAAAAGCAATACTGCCAGTCATAGTCTTCTTACCTTGTTCTTCAAGTGTGTTAGGGACAGTGTTTTTTTTCAGAAGGTGGAGGAGTTAAACAATGTCATCAGCTGTCTTAAATGTCTTCCTACCTAACAGGAATGAACTGGCTGAAAACTGCAAGCAGAAGATAACTTGGATGAAAGAGAATCATGACCTCTAATGTTTTGCTCTCAGAGAAAAGGCAAGATTAGACAATGAAAAGGACACTGGACTACAAAACAGGAGATGCCAGCAAGCTGGGGGAATTGGTAGACACTGGATCTCTTAGACTTCCAAAGGGAAGCTATGTAGAGTAAAGCTGGAACTTGCCAGAACAGACTATACTAAGGGTACAGTAGCAAATTGACAGAAGGGAAATGGAATGTCTCTGATTGGAGGAAGCTGTTAATGACCTGCTACGCCACCTGGACATTCACAAGTCTATGGGGCCGGATGGGATCCACCCGAGAGTACTGAGCGAGCTGGCGGAGGAGCTTGCCAAGCCACTCTCCATCATTTATCAGCAGTCCTGGTTGACAGGGGAGGTCCCGGACGACTGGAGGCTTGCCCATGTGACGCCCATCTACAAGAAGGGCCAGAAGGAGGGTCCGGGGAACTACAGACCTGTCAGCCTGACCTCGGTACCAGGGAAGATTATGGAGCGGTTCATCTTGAGTGCCATCACACAGCATGTCCAGGACAACCAGAAGATCAGGCCTAGTCAACATGGGTTTATGAAGGGCAGATCCTGCTTGACTAACCTGATCTCCTTCTATGACAAGGTGACCCGCTTAGTGGATGAGGGAAAGGCTGTGGATGTTGTCTACCTGGACTTTAGTAAAGCCTTTGACACCGTCTCCCACAGCATTTTCCTGGAGAAACTGGC
>VYZW01025363.1:28732-46590 GCA_013401315.1 Balaeniceps rex
AGAAATAGTGTGACCAGTAGGACCAGGGAAGTCATCCTTCCCCTGTCCTCGGCACTGGTGAGGCCACGCCTCGAGTACTGTGTTCAGTTTTGGGCCCCTCACTACAAGAAGGACGTTGAGTTGCTGGAGCATGTCCAGAGAAGGGCAACAAAGCTGGTGAAGGGTCTAGACCACAAGACTTATGAGGAGCGGCTGAGGGACCTGGGATTGTTTAGCCTGGAGAAGAGGAGGCTGAGGGGAGACCTTATCGCCCTCTACAACTACCTGAAAGGAGGTTGTAGCGAGGTGGGTGTTGGTCTCTTCTCCCAAGTAGCAAGTGATAGGACAAGAGGCAATGGCCTCAAGTTGCGCCAGGGGAGGTTTAGATTAGATATTAGGAAAAACTTCTTCACAGAGAAGGTTTTCAAATATTGGAACAGGCTGCCCAGGGAAGCGGTCGAGTCCCCATCCCTGGAGGTATTTAAAAGATGGGTAGACGAGGTGCTTAGGGACATGGTTTAGTAGTGGATAGGTACGGTTGGACTCGATGATCTTAAAGGTCTTTTCCAACCAAATGATTCTGCGATTCTGTGATCTTAATTAACCCCAAAAATTAAACACTAATATGGAAATAGTAACACACGTGTAAGGGTTAATATCAAGGAAGAGCATATGAAGAAGAGAAAAAAAAAATCAGGGACAGAACTGCAAAACAAATTACATACACCAAACATAAAAAGCAGAAAGGAAAAAAATAAGAAAGTCATCAATGCCTTCTTTACTTCCAAATTCACAAAAAGATTAATGGTGACTCAAGGTAATTTTTCCTATCAAGGAAAAAGACACAGTCCAGAACAAAGACAAGGCAGGTTGAATAACACTTTTGTCAGTATAGCCCAGCTGGGGTTCTGTATGCCAAATCCTCTTTCCCCAGAGAGAAAAGGAAACATCATAAATTATCCAAGCTGTGGAACAGGTTCTCTACTTGCACAGGGCTTGGATCACCACATGCATGTAGAGCCAGGAACTGGGAATGGCAGCAGGCCTCTTTCTGTAAAAATGGGGTCTGGGGAGAGAATTCCAAAAATTCTAGACCCCATGGAAGCCACATTCAGGTCACGCTGAGCTACCTAAATTGAATACAACCAAGTACGCAGGACTGATGAAATCTGCCCTAAAGCAGTTCAAAAGTAGCTGAAACTGTTAATCTGTGAATAACTAGTATTAATCTTGATGTAATTCTGGAGGACAAGGAAGGTTCTGGAGAAACAGAAGGCAAACAAAGGACCCATCTTTAAACGCACAACTTGGTAAACTACAAATTACTTAACTGTACTATCTAGAAAGACACGAAAAAAATTTAAACGACCAGTTTAGAAGTAGCTGGAAGGTAATAGGATGATGAAAAACTGTCAATACAGAATGGTCAGGAACAAATTATGTTCCATTTATTACGTTCCATCTAATGGGGTAACAGTCCCAGTGATTACGGGGGGAAGCATTAGAGGTGATTTACTTTGAAAAGTAAAGTAAAAAAAGCAATGCTTTTAATCTATGCCCACCTAATGTTTCCAAAACATACAAGGGAAATCAAACGTAGATTAAAATCACCACGATTTGGTTGTACAGCTATCTAGAAAATCCTCTTAAATTACCAGCAATTTTTTGTCAAACTGACAGGACACTTCACATGTAGTTCTGCAGGGGACCGTATCGGCTCCAGTTTCATGAGTCATTAGCATAGATAGCCCTCAGAGATACGCAGCAACCATTTTGGAAGGTAACATTAGAAGTCAACAATCTCAATAAATTGGGGAAAAAAAGATCAATTGTATCAAGATGGAACAAAACAGACAAGTACAAAATGTTCTATCTATAATAAATAAATTCAAACAGATATGAACAAGTGACAGCAATATTCAGAGAAGGGTCTTCAACCTACAGTACAATGTAAACTGAATTTTGATCAACAAGCTGATGTCACCAAAAAAGGAGACAAGAGAAGGAGGAGGAAGACATCTTGTCCCAGAACGCACTGACAGGTGAGAAATGCAATGTCATTTTCCCTGTAGGTGCTAGGCATGCCTCAAATTAAGCCAAGATATCCAGTTTTGACCACCTCACTCTAAGACAGCTGTAGACAGACGAGACCACCACAAATGATAAGAAAGTTCAAAAACATTGCTGAAGGAAAAAGATTGATGGAACTGTATTTATTTTCCATTCAACAGAGAGAACAGGACACGATTATTCTTTTGTAGTAGGTAAGTGGTTGTTATGAAAAAGACTGACATTCATTTTTTTTCTCTGGCCACTTGGTGGTACAACAAAATGTAACCAGCTTTGCTGACAGCAAGAATATTTGGGTTTGATATTAACCTAAGCGTCATTAATTTCCTAATAAAACAGATAGTTAAGCAAAAGAACGATCCAGCTACATAGGCAGGAAACAGAATTCCTTTCAAAGAAGGACTTTAGACAGTTGCCTCAGGGACAGCCTGAGTACACACTCACAAACATGAGCAAGACAACACTCAAACTACTGGCCATAAATCCGTTATGGAGATTTCTACTCACCTGAAAATGTCTGTCCAGCTCTGAAAAGGACCAGCATGGTATCTCAGACTTAGGCTTGCAGTTAAATAAGCAGCTTGTGATGAGCAAGGCCTGGGTGATCAGTGTAACTGCATCAGACTACTATCTGCAGGTAAAAAAACCTTTGTGGCAAAAGATGCAAGAATAATAAAAAGCAACCTGACTGCTGCTCCTGATTGTTCCAGGTGTGCTCTAACCAGATAGACCCAGACTCCTGGTTGCCACAGCCAGTAAGTTCCCTACTTGGACTGGCCTCAACCAAAACACTGATAAGCCCAGAGCACTCAGCAGCAGGCAGGCATTCAAGATTTTGATCTGATTAGCAAGATGTAGATTTGCGAGATTCACCAGGAATAGAGAATCAAGAATCCTGAATCAGCTTTCAAGCCCCCCCATCAAAGCATCTAGCAAGTTTTGCATCTGACAGCGCAGGACCCAACAGTGCCATACAAGGTCACAGTGCAGCATTTCCTCTAAACGTAGTGTTATATCTCAATGTCATAAGTACGCACTGTCTGGTATGTGGTCAAACCCACAACAAATGGTGACCTGCCATGTCAAATTTCCCTGGTTCGATGGTTATAAAGTTAGCATGTGATGCAGAACAGATTCAAAGAAGAAAAGCATTGCTTGCATCTTCAGTACACATTTTCTGAAGCAGATGTAAAATTATATCAGCTGGCCACCTTTTATTCTTTTAATAGTCTGAGGAAAACAGGACTGAAGCCTATCTATGCACCGTTATGAACACGCCCTGTAGCAGCAGGAAACAACCCTCGCTTGGGGTGCAATGTCCTTTCCAATATGGTAGCAATATATCTTTCCAAGTATTTTTTTTTTTTAAACTGCGTTACAGTTACCAACCATTTGAACAGTCTAGCTCACAGTTGCCATGGAGCCTGAGCCTCAATTTCTTTTTCTTCATGTTTCTTTGGGGTAAAGTAGATTTTTATGCCAGATTAACCAAAGTGCTGCTTTTCTTTGATCTGCAATCCAGGCCACAGTTCTGACTGGAGAAGGGAAAAATAATTCACCAGGGTGCTCCTAATTTAACAGGAGCCAAAACGCTTGGGTTTCCAAGGTTTCCCCTATTTCCTTTTCAGTAGGGACATCAAGAAACTAGTAACAAGTTAAATATGTTGAAAGAGGTTTCTGGTTTGCTCTTCAGGTCTTTCTCACTCGCTCTCTAACTTTCCCTACAAATAGAACTTGAACAAATACTGACCTTAGAAAAGCCTCCGGGTGAACCATCAGAAGGTGTATAAAATACTTTTAAGTTATTAAATAACCACAGTATCCTAACCCTCAATTTCCCTTTTTTACTTTGTTCCTCCCTGCCATTGTTCAGGTAGGTAGCCCTTCACAGACCCCTCACATGCAGAACTAGCAGGACCCACACCTTAGTGAGTTATAAAACAATCAACTTGTATCATGGACCATAGCACTTTCTTTCATACAGCTTCTCCAGCAAGTATTTAGTCCCACAAAGAACACCTTTAAAATCAGTTGAACTACTCAAGTGAGTTTCATTAAAAAATAAATAAAGTCAGCATAACAGAAAATGCAGAATTTTTTTAAAAGTATTTCTGATACCACATCTAAGAACATCTATAAGGAGGAGAAACACTCTACTAGATAGCTTAATCCAGTCTGGTGCAGAACATGTCAAATGACAGAGAACTTACCACGTTCCTCAGTGCTTATACTTAGCCTCAAATCTTCATTAATTAGCTACCATTCAGCAATCTCTATATAATTTTAAAAACTATAATAATAGTAATAGCTACTGCTGAAACGAAAACTTTATCAGTTCAGACCTTAACTAAGTCAGGCAGAACAATGAAGTCCTACAGATAACAAAAATAAAGTCATCTAAAGAAGGTAGATTTAGGGGTCTTCTCGCAGTGAGCTATGTTAGTCTAATACGATAACGACATCTGCTTACTCATGACAAAATTAACATTAAAGTCTGCATAATTCAGAAACATATAAACAATACCAGGTGCTTAAGTAGCACTTAGCCTGGTGTTAATTATATCACATGTAAAATCCTGAGCTCTGTCTTTCAGCAGAAAAGTTGCCAAGAAATGACTCTCCAGCGGCACCAGAGGATTTGGAAACAGCTCATTAGTATCCTACAGAAACAAAGGATTAAATTGTGCCCCGAAATATCCAGCTCATGCGGTTCATTCAGCTAAATCCAGTGCTTTTTAGAAACATCAAGGAGTGAGACACTGACAAAGTTAGAAGGAAAAAGTCGAGAAAGAAAAGCAGTCATGCCTACAAGGGGCAGAAGCAGGGGAACTAGAGCTCTGTTAGGACTGCATCATACTTCAGATCAGAAACCATGTCTTCTGTAGCCCTGCAAATCCTCTTCTCCCACTACTCTTCTGGTTTCCCTCTATTTAGAGCTACAGAACTCCTCCATTGTAGCCCGGCCTGCCTTCCAGCTCAGCCGAAACACATATTCCAAATATTCCAGCCCTTCCTGTGAAATAGCTTGGCTGTTTCTAAGCCAGTCCTGAGGTAAACCCACCTCTTCTTTTCCCTTAAATGGATGTTATGTTGTACACCAGAACAAACTGGTTTCAACAAAGCAGTTTGTCATTTTGCAAGTGCAAAGTGCAGTATATGGATCAATATTAATAATCTACACCTACATAACATACAATTGACCAAGTCTGGGACTCCGTTTAGGACATAAGAAGGTAAATTTTTTTCTGTTACAGTATTCAATGTGCAATGCAGGTAGATTAGTTAGCTGTTCTGTTTTGTTTTTTTCATTAAAAGAAACAGTCATGCCATGCCAAAAATTGACTTTTTTTTTTGAGTGATACAGGTAGCTGTTGCATTCGACTTCTCTGTGCCTACAGACAAGTGATATATAGACAGAGTGATGGACAATGTCAGCAGATTTATTTTTACCCCATTGTTGTATGCATTTTAGTAAGGAGAACTCACCAACTTTTAAAACATAGTTTACAGACTCTGAGTTCAGCTGTACTAAATGGGTGCAACCCTGCTTTGGAACTGGTATGGAACTGTAGAATGCCAGAAGCAAGCAGGCTGACTGGGCCCAGAAAAAGCTCATGCCTTTCCAGAGATTCAGTCAGTCTTGTCTGAACTTTGTCATTCAATCTTCTCTTCATGGAATGTTCCTACCTACTCAGAGAGGGACCTCTGCTGTCTCAGACCCTTTTTCTTCCACTAGGTCAGTAGGATACTAAGAAACCCTCTGTGCAGAATTGCTCTCCACAACACATGCCTTTATCAGAAGAACAAACATTATTGCACATAAAACCATTGAAAACAAAATTAACTTAAACAGTTGCAGCAGCACCTTACTGAGTTAGTAGCAGCCTAGAAAAAAAGGGGTTTTGAGATGTAGTCTTCCCAGAAAGTTCCAATGGTTTACTAAGTAGAAAACACAAAGACTCCAAATAAATTCTTAACTATTTAACTTCTAATTCATTTAGCATGCGTTTACACTCAAATCCAAACTATCTTCATATTTCCCTAGGTATTAAAATAGGACAAGCTAAACATATTGAGAAAAGTACTTATTTCCTAGTATCTAAAGACAGGAAATCTTTTCTTCAAGGGTACGTAGCATTGACATGCACCACACTAGTCACACTTTGACAGTCATGATTTTGATGGGACAGCAAACACTGCACAAACATATTTTGTGTTTTGCCTTAATATATGGTACAGAAAGGAACTGGTTAACAAGAACACAGGAAACTCCTTACAAATTGGTAGCATTGGCAATTTCCTGCAATAACTTAGAAGATTTTCACTTGCTTGGTTGGGTTGGTAACTCATATCCTTAGGTTGAAATTCAAGAACCTAAAGTCTTGACACAATCCAGTGATTCAGTGATTAATAATATAGACTGTATATACAAGAATGTGACATACACTGGACCAAATCCATAATATACCTACATTATGTGTAACATAAATGCTTTTCAGACATATTTTTGATTTCAAGATACTTCTGGAAAGTTTGTTATTGGAGAAGAGGCTTAGAAAATTGACTCTATGCAAGAAAAGCTACCGCAACATTCAATGAGAGTTATGTCCAAATGCAAAGAAAGAGCTGAGCAAAGACTTTAGGATTTAGGATGGGATTCTCAAAATCACTCAAATTATACAGGGCCTATGAAATGGTTTTTGGGGGCAGAGAGGCACTTAAGCATCCTACTCCTATCAGCTTTTTCAAGAAGGTGTTATCTATCTGCTATTTGTAAAATCTCCCTGCGTATCCTAAACCAACTAAGCACTTTTAAAAATTCCAGTGCAAGCCTCTAGCTATATGGGTAAGTCCTATATGGTTACCAAGAAGCACACAGCTAGTTTTCAAAAGAACAGACTACACTGACTGCAGGTTGGGTGTCGAGCTCTTCTGAAAATTCAGTCACTTTGTTGCCAAAACATAAACTTGACACGCTGAAAACATTTGTCACGCAAACATTTGAAGATCTGTCTCTGACCTCTTCCAAAATCTGTATATTACTGACTAAAATCAGAGCAGGGGGGGTTAAAAAAAAGACACATTTGGATTAATAGATTCTTTCACGATTCTTGTTCTTTACAAACACAGCTTTATTTGATTTTTCACAAGAGAGATGTTTCTGCATTTAAAGACAGAATATGTGGCTAGTATGTAATACAGCTGAGGAAAACAGGAGGAGAAAGAGCTAGAAAAACACCCTGAAATCACTGTTGCGAACCAGATGCTTCCACCTCACAGCTTGACACAAACCACACGGCTTGATGTCCAAGGGGCAGTATGTCATGCTTTAGCGTTACATTTTTCTTCCCCATGGCAGTGAGCTGCATTACATCTGTAAAGTAGTAAACCCACATACACCATTATAAATAGTCATGGAATGCCCTGGAGTGACTGCAGCAGAGCTGGAACTGCACTCTCTTGAGCCCCTCAAGGAATTTCAGCTGTGGCTTAACTCTAGGGACATCACTTATCCTATCAGCTGAATATCTAGTAGACAGGTAGATGTGGGCCTTCACACAAGATGTGACAAGGTGTACAGCTGCTTCAATGAATCCATGTTTGCTGGGATGAGGCTTTAGGGGCTTTCAGTCCCTGAAAACAGCAGTCATCTCTGTGCCATCTAATTTCCCCTAGTCTTTCTTCCACAGAGAATCACCCTTCTTGTCCAAGGGAGGAAGCAGTAGCTGAGGCCCAGCTTAGGAGATAATTTGAAAATAAGCATAACTCAGAGCTTCTTCCCGGGCCCACCTATGTGGTTCCTCACGTGCGCCCCACTGAAAGTGTCCCCAGTCCACACGAGCAGCCTAAGATGCACTGACAGTATCTGCTGTGCTCCGCAGACGATGACTTAGGGAGATGCCACCAACACAGCCACAACCACAACCACCTGCTGCATGGTGCTGCTGAACTCCACAGATGCTGCCTCCCCCTGGAGCTGTGCAGATTCCCACCCTCTAACATAGAGCTGTGCCTCAAACTTTCTCCAGATGCATGTGGAAATTTGACTCCCATTAGTTGCCAGGAGTAAAACACAAGGCTTGACAATCCTCAGCTCATGCTCTGTCCATAGTCCCCGCTCTTGCTCTTTCAAAAGTTAGTAACTACATGGTTTGAGGAACCCAGCACTTTTCATACCTTGGTTACGGTACAGGAATACGTATCCTCTTTGGGAAGTCCTCTTACTTCCTTTTTCTTTAATTTGTCATTTCAATTTCTAACACATACTGCAGTCACAAGAGCTGCACAAAGCGAAATTCTTTCTCACCACTGGTGTTTGTGTCAGTAAGCATCTTGTCCTGCAGAATCAGACTAGAAACTCCTCCCAAGTCCTTCCTGGTTTTGTGGGTGACAATGGCTATTCAAAACTGGGGAAAACCAAGAACTGAAGAACTTTCCCAGGATCTAAAAACTATCTCATATTCTCACAACACTGGACCTGAGATTGACCACACTTTCCTCCCCCCGGCAAGTCCACTTGGCTCTTACTCAGAGCTTGTATTACTTGCTGCCAAAACTTGTGTGGTTTGATGCTCTGCCTTAGTCAAGGGTTCACAGAACTTACTCATGTGCCAGATTTGTTATGAAACCTCAGGCTGTAGGCTTCAGTCAGCCCAACTTTCATCAAGCTTCTGCCTTATCTGCAATGTAAAAATGTGTTATGCAGGCCCTATCTTCCTTCACAAAGGATAGTGCAGGATCAAGCTGTCCCAGTAAAGCAGTATGCCTTACAGAGCAGTAATTCCTCTTAAAACAGCATAACATATATATATAGGTTCTGCGGTGCCTAGCCCAGTACTTGAATGACACAGACAGAAGGGGACTGGGCCATGCTGTGTCTCCTCCCTGGTTCCTGAAGCAGATTAAGAGAATTGGCTCCTCTGGTTGCCCAGGAATTAAACAATCCCTCTCCCTTTCACGAACACGTAGGCTGAGATGACTCCTTAACCTTCTCCACACGAATAGCCAGAAACTGTCTAGCTCAGGCAGATTTTCACTGCATTGCATTTAACTTTTTACACCACCTCACACATTCACATTCAAGACAGAAGCTGTTGCCAGCCCACAGACAGGAGCCCATCTATGTACATACCTGGGCAATCATTCCATGGACAGCACAATGTTCATGCCTCTGTGCATGTATTAAAGTGCCGCAGCCAGCTAATTCTTTACAGCTTGCACTTTTTAGCCCTCGTTATGGCAGACAGTTGGGCGCCCCTGTACAGTTAAAGATCACAGGCCTTGATAACCTGGCTCTTTGATTTATGACAGCCCAGACCTTAGTGATCACCTAATGAGGGGAACCTGGAGTGTCAACCTGTTTATTAAATACCCAGAACCAGCTGTAGACCCAGCCAAGGAAGTAAGTTAATCATATTTCTCATTTATTGTGTGTATCCCTCTCACTCCCTGGCTCTCCCCATTCTCTCCTTCGTTCTGCCTGGCTCCCTCTTTTCATCTCAGAAGGGGAGGGATTTCGGACAGGTCATTTACGGAGACTGTCAGGGGGCCGAAATGTTTGCGATTTCCTACTGATTTCTTAGGTGTTTAGAAGTTAATAATATTCAGCACCTCATGATTCTTTCCTAGATGTCAAACAAAGACATGAAAGGCAAGGAACCCAAGAGGAAAGGAGGGGGAAGGAGGGAAAGGGATGGAGCAGCAGGGGCAGAAGGAGAACAACTTTCCTTTTCCCCACAAAGAAAGCTGCATTCAAGAAAAATCCAGCCTCAGTACTAACATAAAAAAAAGCACGTAAGAATTGTGCAAACATCTCTCTATTGCCTTTAGTGAAACAAAAATTTCTTTGCTCTTCCTCAGTAAGACCCTGGGCAATAAAAACTAAGATCCAAAAGGCAAAAATTCAACCTGTAAAACTACTTTAGATTTATGAGTTTTCCCTTCTGTCCCTATTTATGGCTCTTACTTGCCTAATCCATTCAAGTTTTGGGTTTTGTTTTTTTTTTAATCCCTTTGAAGAAATTTACAAAAGACAGGACTTGCTAAATCCCTGAATCCATCTACCTGATAGGATACAACTCAGACATCCAGGGAGAAAAGATATCCAATATTATAAGGATATCAGACATCACATAAATAATCTGTATAACTTAGATACAGATCTAGGGCACAGAGCAAATACAGTTATGTTTATATTAACATATTATTATGAACTTAAATGCAATTATGAATTATTAAAAATTTAATGAAGCTCAGCTGTCACCAGTTCAAATATTTTCATTTCACTTTGACCACAACAGATCACTTCCTTGAATTAGAAGAGTTTTGATCAAACAAGTATACCTTTTATCAGTGAGCACAGGTTCTGCTATGTCACAAGATGAAGCTGGCCCCAGAAACTGTGAATCTGCCTCTGACTAAGCCTGTCTGCCACATCTGGAAAGATAAACCTCAAAAACTGAGGGAATAAATGCCCTCATTTGTAAATGTTTTGGTGAAACATAAATGTGGAGAAACCACTCAGATACCTGATCTGTTCCCACGTGGGACTACGAATCAGACCATATCCCTTGTGCTCTACTCAGAAAGGATGAGGCAGCTTATACAGAGCACCAGGAAAATCCAATATTTAGTGTTCTTAAACAATAGTTCCCCACATTGTACTTCATCCAAACCAGCACTGTGCTATTTGAATTGCAATCAAAACTCTTCTGAAAAGCTGAAGTACATTTCTGCATACTGGCCTTGAGGTCACCAGGGTTGCATACCACAGAGGGCAGGTACACAACCAACAGAAACAGTTAAAGCCTCTGGGCTAGCTGTTAGGGGAAAAGGTATTACTTGGCTCTGCTATCACCTGAGAGCCCAAAAGTAGAGAGGGCTATGGGGTGACCCTAAGCTTTTGAGTTGCAAATGTTGGATAAGTATCTTCACTTCTGGCCCAACAACAATCAGATATGTTTCCTAGGTCTGGGCTCGTCATACAGTGGGTTGTTCCTGTTCATACCTCTGCTTCTATCAGAAATGAGGAGAGCAGGAGTTGGCTTTTCAGGGAAGACGAAATGGGCCTGAATATCACCTTCTTACTGATAAGAATTTTGATCCTTCTAATAACGCTTTCCAGAGCCTTCAAGCAAAAAGCTTACCCATCCTCTTGCACAGCTGTGTCTGCACACTGACCAGGTGAGGTTACAGACTGAGCTCTGCAAGGCCCTCCATGATGAACTAACAAGGATGGGGAAAAAAAACACGTTATGATTCCTTGCTGTTTGCAGCTGCAGAAGAAACAAACCTCTTGATATGCCAGTCCTGCAAATCTCTCTGAGTGAGTTGCCAAGAACTCCAGGAGTCAAGCTTATCAGAAGTTGTTGCCTCATCATTTCAGGCTCAACATTTGCAGAATTAGCGTAAAACATCAAGTCTTGCTATTTATAGAGGCTCCACCTTGATGGGATGATTTTCAAGGGTATCAGACACCTGATCTCAGCTGAGCAACTCTGCAATTCCAGCCCTTGGTATTTCAATGTTGTACCCTTTCCTCCCACCTGAGGCAGCATTCAAGGTTATAGGCAGCTCTCACCTTAGCGTGCACCTCTGTCTCCTTCTGCACCTTCCCAGGCTTGCTATCACACCAGTAACTGGCTTTTGCAACTCAGAGGAGGAGCTCAGAGAGCCTTCTCTTGTTAAGAGTCTGAGACTGACAGGTTTACCACTGTTCAACCCCACTGCCTACTCTCACAGATGAGTGCTTCAAGCTATCAAACTCCTGCACCCTCTAGACTACACAAGAATCTGCCTAAAACTTCCTCATATCTCACTTAGATACACTGGCCAGAAGAGCCCATGAGGGCAGCCCAGAGTGTACTTTCTCCCGTGCTTTGTCCAGCCTGCTTGGAAATGATGGTGAAATGCTTTCGTTGCTGCAGACTAGCCTGATTTTTAGCTTCAGAAACCTTAATGCTTTGCTTGGTTTCCTTTTATCTGCCTCTTTATCTGTTTAAATTTAGCCTGGTTCCTATATGCTGTTTTCCAAGTCTGAGCCAATATCTGTTACCCAGCACCCAAGGGGGATCTTTCTCTGCTGCTTTCTTTCTTCCTTCAGCTTCGCTCATTCTCTCTCAGGAACTGAGGCTCCCTTGACCCGACCCAAAACAGCTATCCTGCTGGCAGCTGTTGCTACTGGAGGTAAGATGTCTTCAAGGCATGACATCAAGGGGTGCTGCAGAAAATAGAAGCAAATCCTAAAGGCTGACTGTGTCTATATAATATATTTATTTAATTGATACGCTCTCAGCTTTCCTTAATAGAAATTGTCAGAAGCATCAAGCAAAATTGCCTGTTGCTAATTCACTGGGTCCTGCAGAGCAGGCAGGTAGCAGATGGGGATGGGAAGAAATTGCTAACTGCCCTTATTGTGTGGAAATGAGCCTTCAAGCACTTGCAGGAGGAATATTTCAAGGCCCAACTGAGAAATAATAATATGGACATTGTAGCAAGCAGCTAAAGTGGGAAACAGGAGCAAAACAGGTTTGTGTTGAGAAGGGACTTGAAAGGAAGAGAATGTACCAAGTGGCTGCTTGCATCAGGAGGCAAGCCTTGGGGGTGGCTCTCTAGCTGGGGATATTGGAGGGGGACAGGAGGGAACAAAAGAGTTGGTTTCCTTCCCTCTGAAGACCCTGCAGCCAACATGACAGGCACCTGCCATTCAGTCCCAGTCTGCTGTGCTCTCTTTCACTCAGATGCCCTCACTGGCATTGAAAAGAGCAGAATGTGTAAGGAAGCCACTCCAGGCAGCTGCCTGGGCTGTTCTCCTCTCAGCCCTCAAGGCAGTGAGATTGAGCATGCAACACACAGAGCTGTCACTGGCTTGTTGTCAGCTGGACAGTCACAGCTCTGAGAGGGCTGTCAGATCACGATGGCTTGAATGGGTCAGCAGGGACATGCCTTCCCCTCCTCCCTGACATGCTCCCTGCCCTTAACGTTTCTGACTGTGGTGCAGCCCCAGGGGAATAAAGGGAGCCTTGTGGCTACTCAGCCCACACTCTCCCCCCATCACAGAGCCACCTTAGGGGAGGAGACCAGTCTAAATCTTACCCGCATCCATTTCAGTTTAAAGCAAACCCTTGTCACTACTTCACTGCATGATGGAGTCTTCTGTGCAACATGATTCACAGATCATTGTCCTTTTTGGTTTTAACCCCTCAGCAGTCCTATCCGGAGAATGGATTTTCCATACTAGATGAGGATCTGTTTCAACAGTTCTCTAGCAGTCAGATCTAAGCTAGCTAGGCAACAGGGGCAAGATAAAGAGCTGAATCTTTACAACTGGACATGAAGAAAGCCTGTTAAAAATCTTACTTTCTTTTCCCCTTCTGTCAGGCAGAATAGCAAATCCATTCTTCTGTTAACATCCTTTCAGAATATCAGAGCGTTATCTCGTGAGAAAGCATTCAGGGCCAGCTATGACTGTGATGGCAACAGTAATGGGGAAAAAGAACTTTACTGGTTTGGCTGCTTACATGACTTGCAGTGGTGATGCTGGAGCTTCCCTTGCCGCATGGTAAATCTAGCCATCAAGTCTGTTGGTAAAAAACACCCTCACCCAGTAGCACAGACCTGGGGCTTCTTACACAGCTTTAAAACCAAGAGCCTTCAGTTACAGACAAAGACAAGGAATATCTTGCACAAATTGCTTCAGCTACTCTGGCACAGAAGTCCATTTGGCCCAGATTTTTTCCCTTTCTTTTTCCTTCCCCCTATTCCATTAGCTGATGCTCCCTTTACTCTTTCTCTCTCCCTGGACACATTGCTTGTTCTGCTTTTCTCTGTTTTTCTATATTGAACACTTTGTCCTCACTGCTAAATCCCCTGTAGTCCAAGGGAAAATGCAGGAATCCCATTCTCCTCTTTCATGTTTGGCTTCATTATTGCATAACAAAAGCAAAGCATATGCAGAGCACACTGGATTTCAAGCAAGTCAGTAGTTTCACTGCAGCAAACCCCTTCTGTCTGTCTTGAAGTTTACTCATAATTTTGGCAGGCAGCATTTTCAGAAATACCCACAACACTCTCACCTTCAGTGAGACTGAATTGGGCTCCACGGTAAGATATGCCCTCCTAAAGATCAACTCCACAAAGCCATATAGGCAGCTTAAGACACAGATCTAGGACCAACCTTCTTATCTCTACAAGTCACTTTGAAGTCAAGAGGAGACAGGTCTAACTCATTTGGTGCTTTTGTAAAGATCACCAGGCATTTCAGATATCTATACCGCTTCATAAATCTGGCCCCGAGGCTCAGACCCTCCAAAAAGGTATTTAAAGCTTCCAGCCTCCACTGCCTTCAGTAGAAGATAGGCGCCTTAATACTTTTGTAAATCCAGTGCTCACGTCTAAATCACCTTTGAAAATGGTACACAGTGAAAGTCAATACCACACAACAGCACACAAGGCAGAGGACCCTAAGCTGCTAAATCCACCACTCAGTACAGCAGAGAGCTGCCTGGGTGCTGCGCAGATCCAGAAGCAGCCCAGCTACATTAGCAGGATACCGCATTCCCGCTAATAAGCCCCACCTGGTGAAGACTTGCCCTGAGGCTTCTATGTCACTTAGGTGCTTTTATAATGTTGCCCTTCAACTAAATCCAGCTCCCAAATCAGTCTAATGACAACTCTGCCCCCGTGGCTTCACTTCTCTTCTTAAACATTTATGTGGCTGGAATTTGCTCACACAAACATTTGACTTGTTTTTCTCCTGCAAATACAGATATCCATGCATAAATCAAGGTATTTGCTCATGAAACACTCCCCCAGCCAACTTGTATATAAAAACACAATTACTTGGGGGAGTCCTGACAAGCAAAAATTCAATGCAAGCTTGCTAGGCAGCTAATAAATTTGGCTCATTTCTGTCTTTCTCCCTCAGTCAGGAAGGAACCCAGCTATTTTTAAATCTGGATTCATGTATGTAGCCAAATATAACGTTCTTTCTTCTGTGAGAGAGAACAGGAAAAAGATTTTAAAAGTCTTAACATTTCCTAGGCTGGCTTATCTCTCTGTCACTCTCCCCAAGAGAGACCCGCTGTCTGTCTTGTCTGTTTAGACTGTAATTTTTTGTTTGTTTGTTTGGTTTTTCTAGGCCAGAGCTGTCTTTTACTATGTGTTTGTACAAAGCTTGGTACAATGAGACCAACCCACTCTGGGTACTGCAGTTGTAGGAATAATAAGCCTATGCTGGGGATGTATATGGCAACAAGATCCCTGTTTCCCAAAGGGATGAGCATGCAGGTCTATGCCCAGAAAGTGTGCCAAAATGTCAAAAAAAAACCCAAAATTGAGATGAAGCATTCTCAGATATGGGGAGCTTACGTGCACCCACATCTAATTTCCTTAGACCCCAGCACAGTAGCCGTCTTTACTTTGGTGGAATTATTCCCATACTTCAGTGTAAACAAATAGTTTTGTACTTTTTTGGATTGCGGCCCACACTGTCTGGCAGAGTGATAACTACCAAGCTGATGCACTTGGTGTGAATGCCTAGACATCAAGGCAGCCAGACACAGGCCTTTCAAAACACATCATTATTAAACAGAGGTGTGGGTGGGAGGAGAATTCAGATCAGAAAGACACACCCAAGGTTACCACATTGTTTTCTAATTTTAACACTTATTGTGACCCAGCAGCAGTACCTCTCTGGCTTTAGCTCATAATATCTACAAATCCAGGAAGCCATTATGATTCTCTAGGGTCAAAGGTTGCTTGCATTGTAATTTGCTTCCTCCTTTGGAGGTTTAATTTTGGAAATATTTCTAATTGCCATTGTATATGACATCGTCTTTCAGATAACCATGGAATGATTTTTCTATTTGTCAGCTATGACTCAACCCACCAAAATAAAAGAAAAAAGCAACCTCCTACTTTCCTTGGAACAATTATTTAATAGTGACACAGACTTTGCAGAGGCTGTTCAACAGTCTCAGTTCTCAGCTCCAAAAATGGAAGGGTGGTGCCTCTCATACCTAGGGTATAAGGAGCACGTACACTGACACACTGTCAGTCCTGAAGCTCATTGTAAAGAGACTCCCCAGGCATCAAGATCCCTGGTCCAATTAATGATTGTTCCACAATCAGTTGTAGAGGTAAATCTTTTCAGTAGCTTTGAGAAACTCTATGGCTAGCTGGTTCTTTACTGCTCAACCTTCTGGTTCTTGATGATTGTATCTGCCTAATGACGGTATCTGACAGGTCTATCTAGGTTCCTCTTCCCAAACAAATCCTCTGATTTTGCTTTGGCCCTACCTTCTCCCCATCTTAATTTTCATAGACTTTTCTCTGAACTCTTACCTCCTCTCTTCTTGGTTCTTGATATTATTCTGACCACAATACCCACTTCCATCTATGTTCCTACCACCAAGGACCTTCTAGTTACTGGTTATTATTGTTCAGTGGCATCAAGAAAGCTTGAGTGCGCCATATAGTAAGCATTGTGCTAACATCTAGAAAGTTACAGTGTCTGCCCCAGGAAGCTCAAAGACTATAAAGACAAGATAGGGAGAAGGAATAAGAGCAAAAGTGATTCAGTCCAGCCTTATAGTATGGCAATGGCTGATCCCAGAATAGAACCTGCTTTTCTAAAGTTCCTCGCTAGTACAGTGGGCTGCACAGTCTCTGAAGCTCTTGGGATACCGGGTTAACAGCACTGCCAAATTGTATTTGTTTCTAAACATACAAGAACGAGAACAAAACATTTATTTAAATCTCTCTGTGACTCAGTTTCTCTAACAAGAGGGAGAACAAGTAGCTCTTTTTCATTCATTATATTCTGACCCACCTTTATTTAGAGGACAAAATCTTTATAGAAAAGAAGCCTGGTTTTCGTCAGGTTTGTGCCCAGCACCTAGCACAGTGGAGTATGAATCTTTCAATGGGACCAGTAGGTGCTATTATAACACTGTTATATGCAAAGACAAGTCAGGATATAATAGATTTGAGCAAATATAATGAAAAAATATTCACTACAATTTAATTTTTTTGTTCCACCTCCAGTCAAGAATTAATGCTTTGCTCACAGAAAATTCTTCACTCCCTGAAAGCATTCAAGTGCTATGGACTAAATCCTTTCAGACAAAAAAAAAAAAAAANTGGTATCCCCCAACAGTCCACCCAGTTGTGCTCTGGGTGCGGAGGAGGATTGTCTGTAAAGGAATTAAAACACTTCCAGCCCTGTTGACACCATGAACCAAAAAGTGGGGGTAGGGTGTGGAGGAAGTGTTAGAAGTCAGAGTATGCTGGAGAAAGTGTGAACAAGCCAATTAAATCCTGACACTTCTGGTCAAAGAGGTCTCTTAGGAAGAAAGAGATTAGCACCTCCTATTCATCAACAAGCAGCAGCTGGCCTGGGCCGACTGCAGGCACGGAGGCAGCAGAAGCTTTTCAGGGGCTGTAGGACTGCCTAATGTATCTCAAGTAGCAATGCAAAGGAATGCCTGCCCTGCTGTCATCGTTGGATGAATGTACTCACCACCCCTCCAGCAGAATGGCAGCTGGCACTGTAATGCACTACAGTTTGCCTTTTTGCAACTTGAGTGTGTGTAAAGAAAAACAGGCGAGAGAGGATAGTTTTTCAAATTGCTGCCACACTGTTGTTCCTGCTTAGTCAAGTCATTCCCTACTTTACCACCAAGCTTGTATTAATAATGCCTATTACCTTTGCCACTAGTGCAGCAGATTTCATCCACCTATTCCATTGTCCTTTCTTCAAGCCTAGGATCAACAGAACAACAACAAAAAAAATTAGAAGAGCCACAAGC